>CM053614.1:86322696-86356604 GCA_028646535.1 Procyon lotor | reverse complement strand
TATTTAGGAATGAATTTAACAAAAGTGGTGCAAGACTTGTACATTGAAAGCTATAAAAACAACACTGAGGGGAATAAAGAAGATCTTAGTAGATGGGAAGATACTCCCAAGTTCATGAGTTGGAAAAGTTCACATGGTTAAGTTGGCAGTACTCCCAAAATTGATCTACGCTTCAACGCAATCCCTACTAAAATCCCGGTGGGCTTTTCTGCAGGAATGGACAATCTGATTCTAGCATTAATAGAGAGTTGCAAGTGACCCAGCGTAGCCAAAACAATCTTAAGATTGAATTTGAAGGACTCATACTTAATGATTTCTAAACTTACTTTAAAGCAAAAGAAATCAAGACAGTATGGTACTGGCATAAGGACAGACATAGAGATCAATGAAATAGAATTTAGAGTCCAGAAAAAAGACCGAACATCTATCGCAAACTGCTTCTCAACAGGGCACCAAGAAAATTCAACAAGGAAAGAAAAGTATCTTAAACAAATGGTGCTGGATGACTGGATATCCATAGGCAAAACAATGAGGTTTGACCTCGAGCTTATAAATTAATCCAAAATGGATCGAAGTCCTAAATGTAACAACTAAAACTATGAAATTCTTATAAAAAATAAAAGAGTAACACTTTATGACTTTTGAGTAGGCAACTGTTTCTAAGAGACAACACCTAACAAACTAGTACCAAAGAACAAAATAGAAGTTAGGCTTTATCAGTTTAAAATGTGTGCTTTAAAGGACACTATTTAAAATGTGAAAACACATTTATTCATTTTTTAAATTCCGCATGAGTGAAATCATATGGTGTTTGTCTTTCTCTGACTTATTTCCCATAGCCCAATACACTCTAGCTCCATCCGTGTCGTGCAAATGGCAAGACTTCATTCTTTTTGATGGCTGAGTAATTTCCCATTGTGAAATACACACACACACACACACACACACACACACACACACACACTTCCTTTATCCTTTCATCAACTGATGGACATTTGGGCTGTTTACAAAAGAACAATGGAACAAAAGTAATGGAGACAAACCAAGACACAGACTGTTGACTACAGAGAACAAACAGATGGTTACCAGAGGGGAGGGGGTGGAGGGACGGGGGAAGTAGGTGATGGGGATTAAGAGTACACTTATCGTGTGTGATGAGCACTAAATAATGTACAGAATTGCTGAGTCACTTGTACACCTGAGACTAAAATAACACTTCATGTTAACTATGCTAGAAATAAAATTTTAAAATTAAAAAATTTTCAAGTGAAACACAATCCTCAGAATTGGAGAAAATATCTGTAAATAAAATATCTAATAAGAATTTAGTATCCAGGGGCACCTGGGGGGCTCAGTGGGTCAAAGCCTCTGCCTTTGGCTCAGGTCATGATCTCAGAGTCCTGGGATCAAGCCCCACATCGGGCTCTCTGCTCAGCGGGAAGCCCGCTTCCCCCTCTCTCTCTGCCTGCCTCTCTGCCTACTTGTGATCTCTCTCTCTGTCAAATAAATAAGTAAAATCTTTAAAAGAAAAAAAAAAGACTTTAGTATCCAGAATGCATTAAAAATAACTTCCAACTCAATAATAAAACACTCAGTTAAAAAAAATGAGTAAAGGATGTAAACAGATTATTTCTGCACAGAAGATACCCAAACATTCACTAAACACATAAAAAGATCTTAAACATCATTAGATATTAAGGAAATGCAAATCAAAACCACCTGAAAATCCACTTCACATACACTACGATGACAACGACAACAACAAAAAAACTCAACAACAACAAAAAAATCTTTTTTACACAAAAAAGATACACAGTAACAAGTGTGGGCAGGGACACTGTAAAATCTGAATCTTAACGCATTGCTGGTGTGAAAGTAAAATAATGAAGTCTCTTTAAATAATAGTTCTGCAGTTCCACAGAATGTTAAACATATGTTACTATGTTAACAATGTTACTCTCTGTTCTAGGTATATATTCAGGAGAATTGAAAACGTAGGTGCACACACAAACTTCTTCAGGAATGGTGGCAACAGTAATGTTCATCATAGCCAGAAAGTGGCAACTACCCAAAATCCATCAATTGATGGATACACAAAAGTGGTATTTCCATACAACGGAAAAGTACTCATCCGTAGACCGGAATATGACATGCATAAACCCGAAAACACTACACTAAGTGAAAGAAGCCAAATGCAAAGCACCACATCATGTATGATTCCACTTACATAAAATGTCCAGAACAGGGAAACTAATAAAGGTAGAAAGTGTATTAGTGGTTTTCCCGGGGCTGGAGAGTGATTGCTCACTGGGTACGGCGTGTCCTTTTGGAGCTATCAAAATACTGTGGTATTACAGTGATCGTTGCAAAACTTTGTCAATGTACTAAAAACTACTGGAATGTTCACTTCAAAGGAGGAATTTTAAGCATGCAACTTTACCTCAGAAAACAAAACAAAATAAAACACCACCAAAAAAGTTGTAGTCGCTACGCCTCTCATATGACTACTGGAAAAGCTTATGAATCCAAAACCTTTATAACATAGGTCTATTCTGAAAACTAGTTTAGCATATTTGAACTACGTACGTTTAGCATTATGGCTAATAATCATATAGTAACAAGCAGAAACACTATAGACAACTTTAATTAGATAACCTCTAGAAAGAATTAGTTTCACACACTTAAGCAGTTATAGCAAATACGATCAGAGCTGGATGGATCAAACCATATGGACACAATGGTAATCCATTTCCGTAGAAGGAAAAGGCCTTAGGAGACTAGGATGTCTGGGGAACATTAGCCTTTTGGACAAGATCGGTAAAATTTAAACAAATGCTAAATACTTTCTTAAAAAAGTACTAAACATCTATTAATACCTGGAAAATTTGATGATCCCACTATTTTCACCGTATCTTGGGTCAAGTGAAAACCTCTTGGTAATCGAATCAAATATCCAACTATCAAAAACAAAAAGAAATGATCAGCAATCTGCCTCATTAGAAATTCCAAGGTATTCAAATAGGAGAGTATCCCCGTCTATTTGATCTCGGTTGAAGGAGGAACCCTAAATCAATCCCTTCTGACATCGGGCATCTCCCCCCTGATTCCACTCTCCCCTTTATGCTCCAGTGAAATTATCAGGATTATTTCTACAACCCCTTAGACAGAATACTCTTTCTCAAATCCAAATCCCCCAAGCTTCAAGACCCAAATCGCCAGTCTGTCTTCCCGCAAATCTGGTTTGTCCTTATCACTTCTCATATTCCCTTATTTCCATCATTAGCACCTCTTTCATGAAAGTCTACACCGGATTAGATTACAGATCTTTATAAGCGTATGTAATTTTTTGTTAGATTATAAGCTCCATTGATAGGAAGATCCCTTGATAGTAGGATCAATGTTTATGCCCACTTATCAAGAATCCGTACCAAGCATCTTGCACACAAGACAAACTAAATAACAGTTAAATATGATATATTCCGAGATCCTTCGGTCATTGTTGAATGAGCAAATGGACCCAGGAGTGTGCACAGACCAAGTGGTAGGACCAGGATAAAAAAACAGAATACAGTATCCACCCAACGAACATTTAACAGAGGGAGGAGGGTGTACTACTGAAAATCAGAAGGCCACTTACTGGCCTTAGGAAAGTCACCTCAAACTCTAGAATCTCCGCTTTGCTCATCTGCAAAATGAGACCACATTTCGGATTTACAGCGTTTTTGCAGGGACTGAACGGAAGGTGGTACAAACTGTAAAATGCTATGTGAACATCAGTCTTTACTGTTCGGGGCTTCCGAAGTAAGGTATTGCCTACTTGCTCTAGGTCTTCTATCCTCAGCTGCTCTCGCGGTTGGATCTAAAGCTAGCGCACGGCTGATCTACAGCGCCCCCCCCCCCCAACCTATCTAGTACAAGACCATGGGCCATGATCACGAAGCATCCTCCCCTGCAGGCTAATGAAAGGTTATCAGCCATCCCCTACTCAGAACGGAACCTTACGAGACCTGATGCCTAGCCCGCGCATTCACTCCATCCCTCTCCTTCCTCCCCCTCATCCCTGCCTTCTTCCGCAATCCTTCCGCGTTCGCTTTCTTGCAGAAGCTCTCCCCTCACTGCTCCTCCTTTGCACCATCGTCAGCATTTCGACCCAATCTCTTTTGAGCTCTATTGTCCAAATGATGGGAAATCATTTTTACAAAGCCTAACTAACGTCTGAGCACAAAATCGCGCAGCCAAAACCCTCCCGGGTGCACGACGGCGCCTGAGACGCGCCCTTCAGCGTGTGTTCACGCGTGTCTGGAACGCGTTTGCAAATCTGGGACTTCTTGGGACCAAGAGGAGGAAGCCAAGGGCGGCAGAAAAACGTCTCCGCTTGGCCTTCCCCGTCTTCCCTGCAATTCATAACGACGGCCGCCGGGTGGCGCTGCGGGCCCCGGACCAGGATGCGCGGGGCGGTCCAGCCCGTCGGTACCGCCCCGGGAGGGAGGCCGGCCGGGCACCCCGCGTCCCGCGGAGCCGGCGGGGGCCCGACCGGGGGCGGCCCCGGGGGGACGGTCACAGCCGGGCTCAGCGGACCCCGTGCACGGAGGGTGCTCCGGAGCTCTTCTGCCTGTACGGCAACCATCTCTCCCGTCTCCCGGCCCCCCGCGCGGACGCCGGGGCCCCTGCAGGGTCTGTGCGACCACACCCCGCCGCCCCCCGGCCGGTACCGGCGCCTCCTCGGGGCGGCGGGCGCACGTGACCCGGGAGGCCGGCCCCGGGCGGGAGGGGCGGCCCCGCGGAGCCCGTGGCGGCGGCGCCGACGCCTCACCTGACGGGGACGCCCGCGCCACCAAGGCGGAGAGCAGGAGGGCGACCGCGGCCCGGAGGAGCGGGGAGCCCGCGACCGGGGCCCGCCGCCAGCCCCGCCGCCGCCGCCGGCCGGGGGCCGAGGCCTCCATCCACTCGCCGCCGCCGCCTGCCGACCGTCGGCGCAGAAGGTCGTTAGGCGGCGCGCGCCCACCGGCCGGCCGGAAGTCGGCGGGCGGACCGCAAGGAAGACCGGAAGGACGGGCCGCCACTTCCGCCGGGGCGGGGGGGCGGGGCGCAGCGGCCCGAGGCCTGGACCGCGTCCCTCGACGCCCACCGGGGGCCGCCGCTCGGACGGGGACTTCGGGCCCTGGCGCCGCTCAGGGAGCCCTGCCGAAGGTTCTGGTGCGGGAGACGCGCCGCGGGCCCCGCAGCCCGCGCCCTTCCCCTGGGGGGCGCGCTCGTGGGCCCGGCGAGGCCGTTTCCGGAGCCGGCCGACCGAGCGTCACTAGCGGGGGCGCACCCGGGACGGCGGGCGGGGGTCCGGCCTCTGACGTCATCACCGTCCTTCCCGGACGGGGGGCCCCTGAGCCGGGGCCGAATGCGCCGCAGCGGTGCGACCGAGGGGAAGGCCTGCAGCCCCGGGGGCGGCGTGGTGCGCAGAACGGCGGAGGCCGACTCGGCCGGGCGACCGTCTTTCCCTCCCAGGACCGGAAAGTCTGAGGGACACGGGCCAGCCTTCGCGGCCGGACCCCGTTCTAGAGGATCGCGCCCCTGCTGCTTTGCAGCGGGAAGGACGGACCGGACGGAACCGAGCTACGACACACGTGCCTCCCGTGCAGTTGGAGCCGCTGGGTGCGGAATGCGCACCACGGCGCGCGTTGGTAGCTTCCCTGGGAAATAGCGCGGGATCCGCCGCGTGCGGTGTCCTGGGACCGGGACGGCCGAGGGACCGCCGGGCCGCCGCCTCCGGCCTCCTCGCGTCCTCGGTCGCCCACCTGGGGGGTCGAATGCCCCCGGGGGTGTTCCGAGGACGGCCCTCGCCGCCCCTTGCCCCCTGGCAGCCGGCCCTACTTCCGCGGCCTGTGTCTGACTCCTGGAGGCTAGGATCTCGTCTGTCGTGACACCGTCTTAACCTGATGCAGTACGCGTCCGAATCGCTATGGATTGGAAGGAAGGAAGGAAGGAGCAAAAAAAGGGGGGGAAGGAAAGAATGAGCGGAAAGGAACAAGACCTCCTTCTGAACCAGGATCAAGACGTTCCTTGAGTTTTCTGGCCATTTTTACGCATGTGTTAATTGCTTGGGAAACTGTAGTACCGTTTGTCCCGCCGAGTAGATTTACATCTTTGGAAATTCTTTCTAATCTGTATGAGGTTCTGAATTCAATTTACTGGGCTGGAAGGGCAGCTGGGTGGTGCAGTTGATTAAGCCTCGGACCCTGGGTTTCAGCTCAGGTCGTGACCTCAGAGTCCTGGATCAATCCCTGCGGAAGACGGAAGAGCAGATTGATGGAGTCTGCTTGAGATTCGCCCTCTCCCTCTGCCCCTTCTGTCTCCTCTCTTTCTGTAAAATAAATAAATAAAATCTTTAAAAAACTTAATATACTGTGCTTGAGCATGTTTTAGTTTGATTCGGATCTAGCCAGCATCATGGTCAAGACCTTGCAGTTCCTTTGAGCACACTGAATAACTGTATTTTACTGAATTTTACTGAAATTTACTGAATTTTACCCAGTCAGTATGTCTAGGTATACACCCTGCTAAAGCTCCTCTTAATTTTTATGAACAGATAAACCTGCACAATACCAAATGGACTTTCCACTGTCCTCAATTTTTGTTTTCTGCCGCCAAGAATTTTTTTCAGTTTATCAGTTCCTACTACCTTCAACCACTGTGTGAATTCCTAATATTCAACCTGAGAGTAGAATGTAACATTGGAGATCGTAGTTCATGTGTGCTGTGAATCTAAAGATGGAAAGCCAAATGCTGGAAATGTGAAAGGTTTCTCATTCATGTTTGCATAGGTTTTGTTTTGTGTTTTGTTTTACTCCAGAAGGGATGGTGTGAGCCCTGTGCCCAAATTCCAATATTTGTAAGTCCTGTGGTAGCAGTTTTCGTGCAAGTCCACATTATCTCATTGAAATGAGCTTCTAAATGACTGATACATTATTTTTTTTTAACATGTGAGCTAATAGCTCATACCTTATTGTAGTTTTCTGAAATGAGTTCAAAAATCCCATTGGTCTTATTCTATACATTGGTAGCCAAAAGGTAAGGTAATTTTGGGCATTTTAAAGATGAACTTGTATCTTGACCATTACTTTCCTTAAAAAATAGGTGCACTAAGTTAACCGTGGTATAAGACTTGATCTTTGCACTGCCTTTAAGTTTACACTTCTTTAGGTAGTGAGTTTTGTAATTTATTGTATCTGTAAGGTAAATACTTAATTTTAGTCACATATATACTTTAAAAATATATTCTCACTTGATTAACTACTTTATATTCTTTAGTGAATATCATTTACTTATAAAATATCAACTTATGGAAACATTTGAAAATAAGTAACAGATGAAGAGTGGGAAGAAAACTATCATGAAAATATTGCTAACAAAGCTATTTTTGTTTTTCCTGAGAATTAAATTATGACATATAGAGTAAGTGGTCCAATGTGTTAAGAGTTCTAGCTGTTGCCAAGCAACAAGGACTCTCATTTGTTTTGTTTTGCTTTTTTTTCTGTCCTGGTCCCTTACTGCCCTATACTTCTTTTGGTAGAGAGACGATGTTTGCCTAAAAAAAGTAAATAAATAACTATCAATATTTAGAAAACCAACTCAGGAATTTTATGTTACCTTAACCAATCCTCAATTACTGCAAATAGTAAGTTTTATAGTTAAGTAGAAAGGAGTCGTCAGAAGCACTTAATTTACAGTCATCCAAAATTCGAAAGAGAGAGGCCATGGATATGGATTCACAGTGCACACCTGGAAAGATAAGTGTCTCTGAAAGGTGCATTCTTTCAGGAAAAAAGGCTGTTGAGCATGCAGATTACCCACACTACTCTAGTCTCTTAAGGAAAATGAACATGCCTTTTGTGAAGGGAGTTGAGGACAGACATAACCATGGCAGAATTGAAAAGAAATGCAACCCTTCTTTTCTTAAATTTCATCCTTACCCCCCTTCAGTCTTGCCAGACTACCATTTACACTACCCTTATCCCCCACCTTATGGGCGAGATTATCCATTATTTCCACTTCGGGATGATGTGCCCTTGGGTGATTCCTGTTCAGGGTTTTTGAGTCCTGGTGGGGATGCTGATTTAAAGCCCGGCATTGGCAGAACCATACCAAGCCTGGTGGACTTCAGCGATGTGAAACCACAACATCGAGTTCCCAGGCCTGACACAGGATTTCAAACAACACTGAAAAGGCAAAACATTTTATTGGAAGAACTAAAACAGGACAGGAGATGGAATTCCAGGGCAGTACCAGACATTTCCATCAGAGCAAGACTTGGAGGTAAAGTGACATGGGCTTTCTAAATTTTAAACATTCAAACAAAGGAGAAGAGCATGGATATAAGACTGAGTATTTAGCGGTAAATTTTACATAAAATTATAAAGAACTGAATAAGGAACTCTTATTTTTAAATTATAGATTGTAAGGAAAAACTAGTCAGAATGATTAGCCTTTTATAAACCTGTTTGTAAAAAAAAAAAAAAAAGGTGGGTTTTTTTTTTTTTTAAATGCATCAACTAGGATAAGTGACCAAGACAAAGTGTATATCAGATAATTTATTCCAGACATATGGATGACCTAACTTTTTCCACAAGGCCCTGTGTGTTTAGTTTTGATAATTGTGTGACATGCCTCCATATCTGTCTGTCTCCCTTGAAAAAACAAATCTGCTGGTGGTTATAAAGAGCTAGGTCACAGGAGCTGAAGTGAAATGGGCAGGCAGTTGAAAGTAGATTTGGGGGTCTGCTAGGAAGCAACCCTTCCATAGCCCTGGACACAGAATCAATGACCCCTTACTGATAGCTATACCTTAGGGTTTCTCCGTGAGAACTCCTAGAGAGGTCACAGGCCTGGTGCAGAAAGGGTGAGACACCCTTCCAAAAGGTAAGCAGCATGGAGTATCTTTGTATGGAGGTGTGTCTGGCAAGCAGGGATCGCAAGGAGGTTAACACCTTTGAGCATGTGTAAAGGAAAAGACCACAGGCTGCGGCAGGAGATGCTAAACTTCCTCTTGTGCCAGAGGCTCATCTATTAGGTGGCACGGGGCCAGAGACTAGAGGCCTAAGGAGACAGGATGTGGAAAAACAGTGACACCACCATTTGCTGGAGCAGTGGGGATTCATGGTCCCTGCCTCTTCTCCGGGGAGAGGAGCCGTAGTCACTTGGGACCTGGAAGAGGGTAAGAATAAAGGAAAAGAACATAGAGATGAAGAACCCCTCTTCCCAGCCCCACCCTGCAGATACCCACTTTTGAACAGACAGAGCAATTTGGAGAGATACAGGCATATGATGAGAGTTATGCTTTTCATTTGCACTTGGGCTGTGGATTTAGCACATAGGCTTTGGGAAATCCTCAGTTTGGAATTTCCATATAAAGGATATGAATGAGGTTCGGCAACCTATTTTAAGAGATAGGTATTTCCTAATCTCTTGGAAATGCCATTTAATGAAATACTGAAAGCTCATGTAATTTGCATTGAACCATTGATGAGCACAGGTCGGTCTTGCAGACAGAGGGCATCTTACTGATTCTGACTCTGGAAAAGAGCTCGAACTCACTCTTTTGCTGATGTTTCAATGTAAAATAATAGTCAGTGTCAATATGTCTTTAAAGGAACTGAAGTTGTTTAGACAAGTATACCACTTTGCTTGTAAGCAGTAAACCCTAGTCTAGTGTAATTTTTAAGAATAATATTTTTAGTTTGTAAGCTTTTCTAAGATTGGACTCTCAAAACATTAATTACAACAAGTTAGAGGTTGAAGAAATAATTTACTAAAGCGAACATATGGGGCACCTGGGTGGCTCAGTCGGTTAAACTTCTGCCTTCGGCTCGGGTCATGATCCCAAGATACTGGGATCCAGCCCCCCATCAGGCTCGCTGCTCAGTGGAGAGTCTGCTTCTCCCTCTCCCTCTGCCTCTCCCCTCACTCCTGCTTTCTATGTCACTCACTCTCTTTCTCAAATAAATAAATAAAATCTTAAAAAAGAACATACAACAAAAATAGGGTTAACAGACTTCGCATCAACAATTAAGAACCAAGTATAGAACTTGCTACTGGATCGGTACAACAGACTTCAGTAGATTTTCTGGGCTCGAGTCCTGATAGACTTGCACTTACTTACTTGCACTATGACCTTCAACAGGGTTTACTCATCTAAACCATCCACATGGTCTCAACAACACCTCACTCTGGGCTACATTCTTAAAACAGCTCCTGCTGGGGGAACGGTGGGCAGAAGGTCCACTTCAAGGACAGGGGAGTGGATGAGAAGCCTCCCATGCCCAAGTGCAGCTCACAGGTAGTAACGTCCTCTTGATGACCTCCTCCAACAAAAATCGTTGTACTGTCCCCTTTCTCATTTGTGATTCTTTTTTTTAATTTGTGTCGTCCTTCTTTTTTTCTGAGTCCATCTAGCTAAATGTTTGTCAATTTTTTTTTTTTTTATTTTAAAAACCCAACTCTTGCTTTCATTGGCTCTACTGCTTTTTTCCCCCTTCTCTATGTTGTGTATCTCTGCTCTGGTCTTTATCTCCTTCCTGCTAGTTTTGGGTTTAGTTTCTTTTTTTTTTTCCCTGTAGTTTCTTAGGTTATAAATTTAGGTTGTTAATTTGAGATCTTTTTTTCATGAAGTGTTTATACCTATAAACTTCTCTTTTAGCTCTGCTTTTGTTGAATTCCATAACTTTTGTCGTATTGTGTTTTTGTTTTCATTTGTCCCAAGATAACTCCTAGTTTTCCATGTGATTTCTTTGGTTATTTAGGGGTGTGGCATTTAATTTTCATATATTGATTTGTAGTTTTATTCCATTTTATCAATTTCTACTTTGATTCCATTGTGATCAGAAAGTACACTTTGCGTGATTTGAGTCTTTTAAAATTTGTGAAGGCCTGTTTTGTGGCCTACAATATGATCTGTTCTATAGAATGTTCCATGTGCACTTGAGAAAAATATGTGTTCTGCTTGGGTATTCTGTTGAACGAAGTGTTCTGTGTATGTCTTTTGTGTCAAAGTATTGCTCGAGTCCTCTAGTTCCTTACTGATCTTTGTCTAGATGTTCCATCCATGACTGAAAGTGGAGTATTGACATCTCCAACTGTTATTGTAGAGTTACTTCTCCCTTGAATTGAGTCAATATTTGCATCATATATTTTGAAGGTCTATGTTTGGTGCAAACAGATAAAATATAAGGAGAGATAATAGAGAAATAAAGTAAAGGAGAGAACAAAAAAGCAGAAAAAAATCAACTAAACCTGAAACTTGTTCTTTGAAAATAGCAAAATTGACCTACCTGTAACTCTATTGAGAAAGAAAACTCAAAGACCACTAAAAACAGTATTTTAGATGTTGAGAACACGTATTTCTAACCACTAGAGGAGAGAAACACATGAATAAGAAAATAAACAGAGTAGTCCTTCAATCTTTCTTTTAAGGTTTTGTGTCTTTAAAACCACTACATGATGGACATGTTTTATAATAAAAATAATAGGGCGTATGGAAAAATAGTGTTCATGGCAACTGTTCCAAACTCACTCAATTTCATGAGATACACACAAATCCAACTCACGATGAAAATTATCACAGTCTCAAACATGTTAAATCTCTAAGAAGTGAAGAAATAGTACAGCGCTTTCCTTGACAAAGGACTTGATATTTGTTTGGTGGCATGAAAGTGGTGAAATGAGACTGAATTACTAGGAAGAGGTGTGTGATTACTGGTCCCAAAGGTGGCCCTTGGCAGTCCACTCCTTCCTGTGTGTTCCCGCCATCCCTCCTACCATGCGATGAGGTCTGTTTCCTTCCCACATTGATTCTGGGCTCTGGCCTATATCAGAAACCATGCTGCAAGTGGAGAATTTTTTTGTTGTACTTGCACATCGGGATTGGGCCTCTTGGGATTCCTCCTCTGGATTCACAATCACTATTTTGTGAAAAGTTCAACATAGGCCCTTTGGGAAAAATATAAAATAACAAAGAAAAACACAAGTCACTGGTCAGCGGGCCCAGCTGAGCTCCCTGATAGCAGTCAAGACCCACTTTCTGGCCAGCGAGTGAGATCATTCTGGATGTCTTGAGCCAACCCAAGCTACAGCACATGACATGTGTGAATATCCTGACCCTGGGGTGCGTAGCTGTAATCCATTGTCCTGTTCTCTATCTCTAACTCGGGCTTAAAAATCAAATTCTAAGTTCTGTTGTTTCTCTGTTTTCTTCTTTTTTCAAAGCCGCTGCTGCTGTTGGCACAGTAGTCTCCTGGAGGGTTTCCTTCGGCCAGCTGGGTCACAGACAGGATTATCCTTCTTCTCAAAACTGAAATAATCATGGGATTCAGCACTGCCTTTGTCACTTTGCCTGGATCTCTTGCCTCTGCTTCTGTATTTTCTCTTGCTGCTGTGACAAAGATTCAGCAGCCAGACACAAAACCCATCTACTAGCTCCCGGTTTTGAAAACTGGGCACACTCAACTGCTTTTCTATTCAGGATCTAACTGCCCAAACCTGCAGTGTCCGGGGGAAATCTACTTGAGGCTCACTCAGGGTGCACAGAATCCAGTTCCTTGCATTAGAGGTGCTTGTTTCCTTGCCTTGGACAGCCAGGGACTGACTCTCTGCTCCTGGAGGCTCCTCCTCCTGTGGGCTCCTCCGTCTCCCAAGTCCACAGTGGTGTGTCCAGGCCTTCCCAGACTCTAATCTCTCTGACTTCCCCTTTGTCAAGGTTAGATCAAATATTAACTTCAGGAAGCTGTTCTTAACTCCGGCTGGGCTCTATTCTTCCTCTGCTCTCCCCCAGCATTGAGAGTGCAAGTATTATTACAGTTGCTACACGACCCTGAAATGATCTACTAACATGACTATCTTTTCCATTTGTTCATGAGCATCTCAAAACCAGGAACTCCTCTTCTGTCTCTGTATACACATCTACTTCCATTTACAACACAGTAAATACTTGTTACAGTCTGTGTGAGTATTTGCTAGTCTCTTAGGACTTCTATCATTAGATACATTTTCTGCATAGTAACCAGACTCCTTTGTGTTGCCACATCCCCATCCACCTCCATGCTTACCTGTAGATTCATAGTGCTCAACAGACGTCTTCCAATGTTACGTAAGCCATTGACATCAGGTAACATGACACAGTTTAGCTTTCTTGTAGGAAACACTTCCAGTGGAAGAAAAAAACGAAAAAACCTTTTTCACATTTTTAACCCAACGCACACACATTTTTTCTTTTCAGGTTGGACAAGTCCGCTAAAAGTTATTCCTTCACCACCTCGTCACGAAGAATGCTCAATAAACCACACGAATGCATTTGATGAAGAAACAATGTGTACGGTAAGATTTTCTGACTGGATACAATATTAGTAATTAATTTCTTTGTGCATCTGGTACTTTAAGCCCTGCAAAAAATAGCTACAATTTATAAAGTACTTCTTATGTGCCTGGCACCATGTATCTCCTTCACAGGGATTATGTGGTGTGTCTTATCTTGTGCCTTCCTACAACAAGACTATGGGGAGGAGTGAGTGGTGAAGGGCGGTAGTGCCCAACCCAGACACCCTTTACTGGCAAAGGCATGCTCTTCTGGTAGCAGTGAGTGGTGGACACTAAATGGCAGGTAACCACCAACCAGAAGGACAACACCTTGCCATATTGTCCCCTCAGACTTTGGCCCATGGCTGACTGACTTCCTTGAGGGAACAGATCTAAATCTAAGGTGAGTCATGCTGAGACCATAAGGTCACTAGCTTCTGCTCCTGGTTCTACCCCGCTCTTCCCCTAGAGTGCTCCTATAGTGGGTGACTTGAGCAAAAATCCCATTTCTGTTCCTGCTTCTGGACAAGTGGGTGTTGTTAGCCCAACTTTATTCGAGAAAGCTAATGTCCAGGGATGTTAACCAATTGACTTTTAACCCCACGGTAAGTGTGAAACCAAAATTTAAACCTAGGTATCTTTCTGAATTTAAGGACTGTATTAATAACCATTTTTGTATGTGGATTGTATAGTCTCTAAAGCCGTGATATTTAAATGACTTGAAGACCTAAAGGGATATACAGATATCTCAAGGTTTTTTCTTTTCTTAAAAAAAAAAATATGTCTTTATTGGGATATATTTCATACAACAAAAAAATCAACCATTTAGAGTGTTCAGTGTTTTTTTCTAAGATGCAGAATTAAGCAATGCGACCGTGATTTAATTCTAGAACATTTTCATCACCCCAAAAAGAAATCCTATACCCATTTAGCAGAAAAGATATGAATACTTTTAAGGAATCAGTTTCCATTTCTTAAGTCCCTTCCTAAAATTGACCTGCCTGCGAATTTTTCTGCAGTTGTAGTGTTAGATTTATTTCTATTTTTCCCACCTCTTCCTTCACGATTTCCCATTCTGATTTTACCCCAGAGGGGGCTGGAGCATACCTCCCACAATCAGCAGCTGTACCATACAGTACACGACTGTGGAACAAAAATTCATCCAGGGGCACCTGGGTGGCTCAGTGGGTTAAAGCCTCTGCCTTCAGCTCAGGTCATGATCTCAGGGACCTGGGATCAAGCCCCGCATTGGGCTCTCTGCTCATCGGGGAGCCTGCTTCCCCCTCTCTCTCTGCTGCCTCTCTGCCTACTTGTGATCACTCTATCTCTGTGTCAAATAAATAAAATCTTAAAAAAAAAAAATTCATCCAAATACATGTCATCGATGCTGCCTTATCAATATATCATCCACCCATGCCAGGGCTTCCTGATTTTCCTTTTCTATAGATTTTTCTTTATAAGAAAATCTTGGCCTTAGAAATGGGAGTAATCTGGCCTATTTTGAGCGATTCCAAACTCAGATAAAATGCAGAATTTGGTTGCAAGGGTAAAGAAAATTTGTACTTAAGAGTCTCACTTTTTTCCATCTCCAGACTTTTCAAAGAACCCATTGTTCCTGCAGGCAAGTCCTTTGAAAGCAAATCAAAGTAAAACATTATAAGAAATTGAAGGCATTGGTGCCTTTTGTTTTACATTTTAGTTGCAAATTCATGGCAAGTCTCCAGCTTTATGTAGTTATTTATTTTAGAGTTAGAATATTGAAGTGGGTGCTTGTCATGTAAATGCTGCTCGCATACTTCTTGAAGTTTAAAATAAGTTTAGACTTTTCCTTACAAATCTGGATTTTTACTTCCAGTAGTAGAAGTTAAACAGGTAAACGGGAAAACAACTAGATTAATATTTTTTTTCTTAAAATTTCAAAAAGCTAATAATGGAGAGAGAGGTTACTAGGTCAACGAAAAGATGGAAACTCTAAAAATTAAACCCAGCACCCAAGGCCACTTTGGCCATACAGCAATTCTAGAAGGGATAACTGTGAGTTTGAGCTTGATGTTGTGGTCTCATAGGTGTAAAAGATTGAATGTTGGAATTGATCTCTCTCTGAAAATAATCCACTGCCCTGGGATGAATACTTGGAGGCTTGCCCCTTAGAAGAAAGGAGAGATCAATAGTAGAAAGCCCTTGAACGGATTAAACCCTGGCTCAGTCCAAGTAACTGAAAACACTTCATGTCTTGAATCGGCATTAAGGTGATCTTCGAATGCTGTCCTTTCCAGGATACAGGTAGACACAAACAAAACTTCCTTGGAGAAGGATGATGCATTGTTAAGCCTTAAATTATTTCCATCAATAACTTTTCAAATATAATGTCCAGTATACAATCATCGGTAACTAAACATGTCAAGAGAAAGGACACCGTGACTTAGAATCAGCAGGAATGAGAGAAAACAAAAAGGGGCACAAATTTGATTCTAGACATTGAAAATATGCAGGGAGAGAAAAGATGAGTTCAGAGTTTTTGTAAAGAAATTAAATATTGCAAAATGTGGGCTTAGGAAGTTAGGGGGAGAAGTAGTTCCAGAACTGAAAAGTAGAATAAGCAAAGACCTGCTAAGTGGGCACTGCAGCAGATCTGACACAGAGAATTGGGGGATTGGTAGATAAATGAGGAAAAACCATCTATGACCAAACACAAATACACAAGAAAAGGAATAAGAAACATCCAGGATACAGTGAAAAAAGAAGAATGCATATTTACTTGAAATCCCAGATGTGTAGAAGAGTAGGACAGAAGCAATATGTGCAGATGCAATTACTATATCTACCACGTGCTCATATCTGGGGTTTCCTGGAGGGTCCCCTCATATTCCCTGCTGTGCACTGGGAGCTAATGCCCCACACAAGCACCCACATACCACAGCAATGAAGTGTTCATCTCAGCATCAAGGAAAATTGCAGCCCAATTTTCAAGAGAGAGGCCAAAGCATGGAACACCAAAGAATGGAAAGAAATAGGAAATTGCTGAAATGTGTCACATTGTTCATGGTAATTGCATTGTTTGGAATTTGGACCTCAGCAGTCATCTTTTGTCAGCTCTTGCAAGATGTGAAGAAGTTCTAGGAAGTTGAGGCATTGATGATGTTGACGGTGGCAAAGGATCTTAATGTGAATGATGCTAAGGTTTTAGGACATAAGGGAAGATCTCCTCCATGTCTTGTCATGGAGCTCCATGTCTAGCTATCATTAGGTTCCCATTGAATCAGATTCCAAGAACACTAAAGATGAAGTCAAATAGCAAATTTGGCCTGTTCTTTCTGAAATAGTACACACTAAACATGTAGAGAATGGAAACAGAAAAAAGATACACCAGCAAGAGAAGAACTATTATAAGGATTTACTTTGAGAAAACGGTGTAAAGGATGCATTTGAGGATCTGAAAACAAACGTTTCATAAAGAAGTTGAAGATACATACGGGGCGCCTGGGGGGCTCAGTGGGTTGAAGCCTCTGCCTTCGGCTCAGGTCATGGTCTCAGGGTCCTGGGATCGAGCCCCACATCGGGCTCTCTGCTCGGTGGGAAGCCTGCTTCCCCTTCTCTATCTGCCTGCCTCTCTGCCTACTTGTGATCTCTCTCTCTGTCAAATAAATAAATAAAATCTTAAAAAAAAAAGAAAAAAAATTGAATATACATAGCATACAGAAGTGGCTGCCTATAAAGACTAACCAGGAAGTGGAAAAGGTGCTATATTGAAGAAAACTCCAGATACCAATGAAAGATATACTATGATACCTATGACACACAAAAATGATGATGATCTGTAATATGAACTACCAGAAAAGGAGGAGACATCAACTTCAGACATCACGAGAGGAGATTTAGACACGGGTTCAGAAGAATTAATTGTCTCCCTGAAGAAGAACAGTAAGAACACACAGATTTCAGAATCTTTCTCCCTACAAGAGGACCGAGCTTATCCACATATTATCCAGCAACTGTATCAGTACATTACCCACAAGACACAGGTGATTGTGACAGATCTTGCGAATTGCTGAGAAGTTCACTATAAAAGACATATTTTTCGAATTTTATTTTTTCGGTGTTCCAAGATTCATTGTTCATGCACCACACCCAGTGCTCCATGCAATACGTGCCCTCCTCAATACCCACCACCAGGCTCGCCCAACCCCCCACCCTCTCCCTCCAAAACCCTCAGTTTGCTGTTCAGAGTCCACAGTCTCTCATGGTTCGTCTTCCCCTCCGATTTCCCCCAAATCACTTTTCCTTTCCTTTTCCTGATGGCCTCCATGTTATTCCTTACGCTCCACAAGTAAGTGAAACCACATGATAATTTTATATGAATTATTGTCAATTCTAGAAGTGAAAAATTGATGGGATTTTGCATTTCTACATCCCTTCTTTTTGACAATCGATCCATCGGTTTTACCTGCTTGTTGGTTCCATCTCTAACACAGCTCTTATGCTTACTTACATTTTATGTGATTTTCAGAGAAGATGTAGAAATTACACTGATGATGTAGCATGGGTTGATTTGGCAAAGATTCAATTCTTATTAGGATATAGCATTAACAATAGTAGATGGGTTATTGTGACCTCTATGCTAAACATAGATGTTTTTTAATCTGAAAAGGCACTGAAATATCTGTTCATGACTCTTGCTGATAAGAGTCATTATAAACTGTGTGACAATTAACAAGAAAACAGGATATTGGGGGATTTATTATATATAAAACTACATATAGTAGAGTAAGGCAGCGCAATTAATAAGTTGACCTAGTAGACATATAGAAATATACCTTTTGCAAGGACCATTAGTGAAAATGACCACGTACTGTACCATAAAACAACCAGAAATTTTTCAAATATTTATTTTTAAAAAATTTTTGCCTTAGATATTTACTTATTCTTTTAATTTAATATCGGTGTGATTCACATACAGCATTATATTAGTTTCAGATGTACAATAAAGTGACTCATCAATTCTGTACACTTCTCAAATATCTTAAATCATACAAAATCTGTTCTTTGACCATAAGACAATTATGACAGATGAAAACACCCTAGAAGATGATGTATATTTGGAAATGTAAAAATACGTTTATGAGTGAGTCATGGGCCAAAGAAAGATCATGAAAGAAACTAGAAAATATCTTGAACTGAACGACAATAGTAATATTGTAGCAAAATCTGTGGGAATGAACTCTAATAATTCCTAGAGGAAAATATGTAATCTGAAATGAATGTGTTATAACAGAAGGGAATCTAAAAATTTGAAAACTGAGCAAGCTAGAAAACCATGGCAAAATCAATTTTTTTAAGCTGGAGGAAGAAAATAATAAAGATAAAATATTAAGGAAATGGGAAACAAACGATTTTAAAAATCACCAGTGCCAGAAGTTAGTTTATAGAGAAAGATCGATGAGTTTCTGCCAATGCTGTTCAAAAAACAAAAAACAAACAAAAACCACTGTAGCAGTTAAGGAACCAAATATAATGGCAGCTACATAAAACTGTGCTCCCCCACATGGCCTCAAAAGCAGAATAAGACAAATGATAGCATATAAAAACTTTCAACACATCTAGAAGAGAAATACTATACTCCAAAGTTCTGCAAGTTAAAAGAAGAGAAAGAAAACAAAAAATCCTAGCAAGTCCTACTCCAAGCCCTTAACAGAATTTTTTTTCTTTTTTTTGTAAGTGAGGAAAATCTTGAAAAAAAATGCATGGTAGAGAGAAGCCACCATAGGATTCATCTAACAACCACTGATAGGAGATAAAGCTGACTCTCAGTCTGCAGAGAAGGAATTAAAAAGCACACATGATTTGAGCTGGCAGTTTTTCAACGGCACTGATCGTGTAAGAGAAGTTTGAAAGAAAGGGTAGGAGTTGCCTCGTGGCTCCGTCAGTTAAACGTCTGCCTTTGGCTCAAGTTATGATCCCAGGATCCTGGGATGGAGTCCTGTCAGGCTCCCTGCTCAATGGGGAGCCTGCTTCTCCCTCTGCCTGCTGCTCCCCCTGCTTGTGCGCTCGCTCTCTCTGACAAATAAAAGAGTCATTGGAGGTTGGGTGATGAAAAGAAAAAAAGAATGAGAGAAAGAGGAAAAGTTAATATTCTAAAAGACAAAAGAATGAGTTGAGCAGAAGTTACACAATGGTTACCTGCCATAAGAAAACAACTTATTAGAGAAAGTGCTGTACTTTGCCACACTGACAGAAGAGGGCAGCATTGAACTAAAAATAATGCAAAGCACACCAAATCCATCAAATGAATGGAAGAGAACTGGATAAATCTGTTCTAAGAGACGGTAACAAAACAGAAAATAAGAGTCAAAATACTTTAATGAAAATAAGAATCAAAAGAAGAACCAAATACTTTAGTAAGAATACAAAATACCAAATCAACTATACAACAAAAGAAAACTGTACTATAATATTCCAAATTGAATTACATGTTTCAAACAATCATCTGAGGATATGAAAAGCTGCCTTCCTACAGAAATTTAAGAAAATAAATACAAATAAAACTGTGAAAAAAATGAAAGAAATGGAAACTTCCTTCAGAAATTAAGAATGACACTGCGCCCAAGGGAAAAGAGATTCAAATAAAAATTTAAGGAACAGGGGTACCTGGATGCCTCAGTCAATTACACATCTGACTTTTGGTTTCGGCTCAGGTCATGATCTTGGGGTTGTGAGATCGAGCTCCACATCTGGCTCCACACTCAGCCCCTCCTGCCCCCTGCTCGCACACTTGCTCACCTTTTCTCTCTCTCTGATATAAATAAATCTTTTAAAATTTTTAAAGAAGAGACATTGAGGAAAGGCAAGAAAGCATCCAACAGAAAAAAGGAGATGGGGAATCAGTTAAAATATCTGAGTGAAACCCCTGAATGGTTGAGATGGAAGAAAGGCGAAAAAGAAGCAATATATATGTACGTGGAATCCCGGAAGAAGAAAAACCAATCAGTGGGCTGGAATTAGTAGGTTCAACCAGGCTTTGTGAGCCTTGCAGCATTGACATTTTCAGTTGGATTCAGTTGGATCAATTCTTTGCCCTGGAACACTGTTGTGTGCAATGTAGGGTAACCAGAGCCTTCTGGCTTCTGTCCACTAGATGCTGGTAACACCCTTCCTGGTGGATGAAAGTCCCTTCTCCAAAGCTAGAAAAACGAACAGCAAAGTAAACCAAAAGAAAGTACAAAAACAAATAAAAAAAAAAAACAGTAAGACATTAATGAGGTAGAGGAGATGGAGCTCCACTTACTTTTCTGCCTTGAACATATAGAAAATTGGATAAACTATGAGAAATGATGGTCTCCAGACACCAGACAAAAGGTAGTGAAGGACCAGAATGTCTAACGGAGGGAAAATAACCATGTGAACTGTACAAGTTCGCCAGCTTACTGCCTGGAGGCACTTTCTGAGCCACAGCCCATGGGAGCGAAGTCCATGCCTTCTTGAGTCGAGAAGACAGAGATTGGAGTTCTGGGCGCCCAAGGCATTCAGAGTTTGCAGACTAGGGTTCTAGAGAGGAGGGAGTTGCGAAGACAGTGCTCTGGGGAGCTTGGGAAGAGAGTGTGTGCGTCTGTGAGCCCTGATCTGTACAAAGGGCACGTACTGGAGTAGTCAGACAAATGGAAATTATTGACGTTGAGGGAAGGTGTTCTCTAGAAGACTGCATGAGCATGGCCGTCCTCTGAGGCTTCCACAGGGTGGAGGTGGTCCCGGTCCCCACTTGGAGAACACAGGATGTCAGGCAGTCTTCAGAAGGATATCACCTTTGAGTCAGGCTTAATTGGCCCTAGGCCAGTAGTTCCTATGGGCTTGCTCAAATAGGTTAAAAGAAGCCCCTGACCCCCCGACTGATTTTGATTACTTAACTTTGTGCTGGAAGAAAGTCTAACACTATTTAAGAATAAAACAAGTATCGGGACACCTGGGTGGCTCAGTGGGTTAAGCCTCCACCTTTGGCTCAGGTCATGATCTCAGGGTCCTGGGACTGAGCCCCACATCAGGCTCTCTGCTCAGCGGGGAGTCTGCTTCCCCCTCTCTCTCTGCCTGCCTCTCTGCCTGCTTGTGATCTCTCTCTCTGTCAAATAAATAAATAAAATCTTAAAAAAAAAAGAATAAGACAAGTTTTAGCAAGCGATAACCTAAGATCCAAAATAGGTACTCAAAGGAAAGTGATTTTTATGCCAAGAAGTAGGCAAACATCACCCATAGTCAAGAGGAACAATAAATCATCATTACTGGACCTGGAAGTGGTAGACACAAAGAAACAAGCAGATGAGGATGTGTGCAAACAGCTCTTACAAATACGTTCCATATGCTTGGATGGTAGAGGAAACCACAACTATGGAGATGGGGAAAATGTGTGATGTAAACCAGACTCAAGGGGACATTGAGACATGAAAGACACAGTATCTAAAATGGCACATAAATGGATATAGTTTTAAAAGCAGACCAGATACTGCAGGATAAAAGATCAGCAAACTTGAAAACATAGCAAGAACCATCCAAAATGAAATACAAAACAAATAAATAAAATATCAGTTAGCTGTGCAAGGATATCGAGCTGTTTAGTACACTTGTAATTGGAGTCCCAGAAAAAAAGGAAAGTGGGAAAAATGGGCAAACCATGGCCAGTGTTGTTCCTAACTGGTTATAAATCTACAGACGTAAGAAACTCAACAAATGCCAGCTGTATAAACATAAAGGAAACGATGCACATAAATTATGGAAAAGAATGATGAAAAGAACATCTTAAAACAGCTAGAGGAAAAAATACATCATACACCGAGGAACACATAAGAATGACAATAGGATCTTGTCAGAACCTGTGTGTGCTGGACGAATATGGAGACACGTATTTTAAATATCAAAAAATGTTAATTAAGAGTACAGTAACTCGTGGGGCGCCTGGATGGCTCAGTCGGTTAGGCATTGGACTCTTGGTTTTGACTCAGGTCATGATCTCAGGGTCATGAGATCGACCCCATATTGGGCTCCATGCTTAGCAGGGATCTGCTTGAGATTCTCTCGCTCTCTCTCCCTCTGCCCCTCTCCTGCTTGTGGGCTCTCTCTCTCTCTCAAATAAATAAATAAATCTTTTTTTAGAAAAAGCAGTATTAATAAATTTCAAAAAGAAAGGCAAAGTAGACATTTTCAGGAAAATAAAGCTCAGGGACGTATTGCCAACAGACCTGAAGGAGGTTCTTTAGACAAAAGAATATGGTGTACGTGGAAATTTGAGTTTATACAATGGGGTGACATTGAGGTCAAGAGAAATGGCAAATATGTGAGTAAATAGAAAACACTATTTTTCATTTTGAAATTCTTTAAAATATCATTGAATGTTTAAACCAATAATAGTAGCAATGTTTTTTGGGGATACAGCACATGCAGAACTCAATTGTGTGATAATAGCGCAAGGGAGGCCAGAATGAAAATAGGCATACGCTACTGTAATTTTTTACACTATTCATGAAGTGGTGCAATATTATACTCTAAGCCCTAGAATTAAAGACGCACAAGTCTTACAGTGACAGAAATAACAGAAGCCAACCAATCAATCATAGGCAATAAGCTAATGGAGGAGACAAAATGAAATTTAAGAAAGAAAAAAAATCTCAAATAATACAAAAGAAAGTAACATAAAAGGAAAAAGAACAGATGATACAAAAAATAAATCAACCTATATTTAAACCCAATTATGTCAGGTGTTATATTGGATACAATTTAATATATTGAAACTGAAAGTCAGCAATTTTTATGTTGGATAAAAAATTCTTACCCAACTATATGCTGACTACAGGAAATCTATGTTAAATAGAAATAGAAGTGTAGGATGGGATTTTCTTCCTAAGTTGTTTTGTAGTTTCAGTGCAATCCAAATCAATATCTTAGCTGTATTTCTGTGGTATTTGACAAGTTCTCTATAAAATAGATACAGAGAAGAGAAGTGTGCAAAGGATCAGAAATAACCAAGAGTATTAACAAAGGGGGAAAAAAATCAATGGTCATTTATGACCAAAACTCTCAGCAAATTAGACTTGGAGGGGAACAGCCTCAATCTGATATAGAGCATTTGTGAAAAACCTGAGGCTAAAGTAAATAATGAAAAAGCCCGAATGTCTTTCCTTAATATCAGGAAAAAGACAAAAGTGCCTGCTATTACCGCTATCATTTTCCATTTAGTGGAGAGGATAGCTATTGCAGAAAGGCAAGAAAAAGAAATAGAAATCATAAATATTGGAAAGGAAGAAGTAAATCCAACTCGTATAGAGATGACATGATATTTAGTTTTTGGGTTTTTTGTTTTTAAGATTTATTTATTTGAAAGAGAGAAAGAGAGAGCATGAGCAGGAGGGGCAGAGGGTGAGGGAGAGAGAATCCCAAGCAGACTCTGTGGTCAGCACAGAGCCCCATGTGGGGCTTGATCTCATCACCCTGAGTCATGACCTGAGCCCAAATGCTTAATCGACTGGGCCACCCAGGTGCCCCTGACATGATCATATTTGTAAAAAAAATCCTCAGAAATCCTCAAAGCAAGTGTTAGACATAATCATTGAATTTATCAGAGCCAAAGGCTTATTGTTAAATGTACAAAAATCAATTGTACTGTTACATATCAGAAGCAAACAACTGGAAAACGAAAGTTTAAACCATTCCATTGACAATAGTACCAAAAACCACGAAAGATTTTATTTAAAACCATACTTTTTTTTAACTGAAAACTTTGGTACATTATTGAGTGAAGTAAATAGACAAAGACATAAATAAGTCTTTTTATTTGGTCATAAATAAGTAAGGAAAACAAGCCAGATTCCTGGGTTGGAAGATTTGTTGATATACTAATACTTCTCCAATCGATCTGTAGATTCAGTGCAAACCCTATCAAAATCCTAAGAAGCTGTTTTATGGAAATTTACAAGCCAATTATAAAATGTCTATGAAATAAAAAATCTAGAATGGCTAAAACAATTTTGAAGAAAGAATAAAGTTAGGGAATTTGTGATACCTGATTTTAAGTCTTACTATGTACTATACATTGCCATTGATTTTTAAAAATGTGCCAAGACATTTCAATGGAGAAAGAAAAGTCTTTCAACAAATTACTGAAACAACTGGCTATCCTTCTCGGAAAAAAGTCAAGTTTTATTACATTACCATATTAAAAAAAAGTTGTGTTATGTTACCATATACAGAAAAATTAACGTGAAATGCATAATAGACCTCAGCATAAAATTAAGATTATAGAGCATCTTAAAGTAGTTGGATTTTTAAAAGACATCATTAAGAAAATGAAACAGGATGGGAAAAGATATCCGCTACCATACATCTAGAACATACGAAGTTATCTTAAAATTAATAATAAGAGGATGAGTGAACCAGATGAAAGATGGCGAAAACATTTGAACAGATACTTCACAAAATAAAAGGATGGAAAATAAACAGTGAAAAGATACTTAACATGCTGAGTTATCAGTAAATATAATTTAAATTTATTTTAGAAATAATATAAATTTTATTATAGAAAATATCCATTTAAATAATATAAATGTGTATGAATATAATTTATATAATTTAAATTATATTTATATTATTTATATTATATATTATATGTACTTACATACCATATAATATTTATATATTAAATTATAATTTGAAATACAACGTATCCTTACAATGGCTAAAATTAAAACAACTGAAAATTCCAAGTGTGACAAGGATACAGAACAGTGGGACTCTCACACACTGTTGCCAGGAATGCAAAATGGTACAACTGAGTTTGGAAACTCTTGAACACTGTTTGGATGGTTGACGCGCCAGCCATATACAACGATTCCACTGCTAGATATTTACTCAAGACAAATTTAAATATACGTGCATGCGAAAACGTGGACATAAACGTGTTGAAAGCACCTTTATTTGTAACAGTCTAAAAATGGAAACCAGGGCGCCTGGTGGCTCAGTGGGTTAGAGCCTCTGCCTTTAGCTCAGGTCCTGATCTCAGGGTACTGGGACTGAGCCCCACAACGGGCTCTCTGCGCAGCGGGGAGCCTGCTTCCCCTTCTCTCTCTCTGCCTGCCTCTCTGCCTACTTGTGATCTCTCTCTCTGTCAAATAAATAAATAAAATCTTAAAAAATAATTAAAATAAAATAAAAATGGAAACCAACTAAACGTTTATATGCATGTGAAAGAATGAACAGATGGTGGGCTATCCATACAATGGAACAGCAGTTAACAATTAAATAGACCATGCTGATGGGACCTGCAGCAAGATGAACCAGTCTCCAGAATCATTATACTGAAGGACTATAGTCAGAAATGAAATATGACATACCACTGATTCTATATAAACGAAATTCTAAAAATGCAAACTAATAAAATTGACCAAACATGAATCCCTGGTTGCCCTGGCCTCGGAGGAGAGGGACATGTGGATGGCAAAGGAGCACGAGAAATTTTTTACCGAAATGTGAAATGCTCTTAATCTATTACAGGCGTTTCATGGTTGTATGCAGCTACAAAATCTCCTCCAATCGTATGTGTCAATGGATGACATTCATTGCAAGTACACTATAACTCAGTACAATTTATTTTTTGTTAAAAAGTGGTATTGGGGGTGCCCGGGTGGCTCAGTTTTTTGGGCATCTGCCTTTAGCTCAGGTCATGATCCCGGGGTCCTGGGATCGAGTCCCACATTGGGGAGGGGGGGGGTCCCTGCTCAGCAGGAAGCCTGCTTCTCCCTCTCCCACTCCCCCTGCTTGTGTTCCCTCTCTTGCTGTCAAATAAATAAATAAATAAATAAATAAATAAATAAATAAAATCTTATTTTTTTTTTAAAAAAGTGGTATTATAAACAACTTTATGCCAGTAAAGTTGACAACATAGATAAAATGAACAAGTGGCTTAAAAACACAACTTACCAAAACTGACACAAGGAGAAAAACCTCAGTGGACCTGTGTCTAGGAAAATAGTATATTTTTTAAAGATTTTATTTATTTATTTGACAGAGAGAGAGAGATCACAAGTAGGCAGAGAGGCAGGCAGAGAGAGAGGGGGAAGCAGGCTCCCCGCTGAGCAGAGAGCCCGATGTGGGGCTCGATCCCAGGACCCTGAGATCATGACCTGAGCCGAAGGCAGAGGCTTTAACCCACTGAGCCACCCAGGCCCCCCTATGAAAATAGCTTTGTTGATTATCATAACACTTTTTACACAGAAAACTCTAGATGGAGGTAGTTTTACTAAGGAATAATATCAAATATTTAAGGGAGAAATCATATCATCATATCCAAATAATCCATTGAGAACAATAGAGCTCTGTCACCAAAACATAAGCTATATTACAACAAACAATTACGGTCTAATATGCCTACAAACAAACAAAATAATCCTTGGGAAATTTACTAAGTTAAATTTGGCAATATATTAAATGGATAATACATGAAGAAATAGAGATTATCCCAGGATTGCAAGATTGGCTTACCATTCAGAAATCAATGAGTGTGATTTATTGTATTAACAGAATTTATATATATATATATATAAATTTACACATAAATTTATATATATATATATATAAATTATCTCAGTCAATGATTGAAGGCCAAAATAAAAAAGACATAATTTTTTTCTAGTGTCTAGAAATTGGAAAATAAGATTATAAAAATACCGCTACAATAACATTTTTTAAAACTGTAATGTTAGGGAAAATTTTAATAAAAGACATTCAAAGCTCTGCACTAAAAACTATCTCAAAGTATCTCAAAATGCTGAAACAAATAAAAGAAGATCTAAATAAATTCAGATATACATTATTTTCATGGAGTGAAGAACTCAGTATTTTTTAAGATATCAATATTCAAATTAAGCTCCAAATAGTTGCAACGCTTTCCCTGCCCTAATTCTTCTGTGCTTTTTCTGTACAAAGTTGCTTTTGTCTCAGAAATTTACATTAATTTACATCTTGAAAAAAGTAATGCAGTCGGAAACTGATTCTATCTGATTTGAAAACCCAGAGTAATGCTGTACAAGACTGTATTGTTTTGGTGTAATAACAGAGAAATCAACTGAACAGAATTGAGAATCCAGAAATAGACTGTTTTTACACAAAAGTAACAAAACGGTTCAATGGTTTACATACAGTATTTTCAACAAATAGTCTCTGAACAGCTGGACATCCATGTGGAAGAGGGGTCTTTATCCCTTTCTCATGCCGCCACGGAAATTACTTTGTGCCGGTCATCGACCTAAACGGAAAAGCTAACACGAAGAAACTTCTAAAACAAAATCACAAGATAAAATATCTGCAACATTGGTTGGCAAAAATTTCTTACGGAGGGCATCAAAATCACTCTGTCTGGGAAAAAACTCATTCTGTCGACATTGAAGTCTTTTGCCCTTTGGACCACCGTCAGAAGATACACATGTGAGCCACAAACTGGGTAAAAATGCTTGCAGTATCTATCAAAGGTCTGTGAGCTAAGATATATAAAGAATTCCCACAATTTGATAGCAAAAAGATTTTTTAAATCCCTCATGACTGAAATAAATGTTCCGCGAAAGAAGACATACACATGTCCAATAGGCTCATGGAAAGGTGTTCACTTTTAGTCGTGAGGGAAGTGCAAATAAAAACCAAAATGGAATACTACTGAATACCCACCAGAAAGGTTAAAATTAAGATGCTTGAAAACCAAAACGAAACTGGAGTGGTTAAAATTTCTTTCTTTCTTTTTTTTTAAACAGCTTTCTTTTTTCTAAGATTCCATTTTTATTTATTCGACTGAGAGGTCACAAGTAGGCAGAGAGGCAGGTGGGGCAGGGGGGAGCAGGCTCCCCGCTGAGCAGAGAGCCCGATGTGGGGCTCGATCCCAGGACCCTGAGATCATGACCTGAGCCGAAGGCAGAGGCTTTAACCCGCTGAGCCACCCAGGCGCCCTTAGAGTGGTTAAAATTTCAATAGAAATGTCTGTGTTTGTGACCTAAAGAGACAGAGGAATGGAGCATGCCCCAAGAATGAAAGGAAAGGATCCAAGGAGCTAGTGTGATGTAAAAAGAGAGGCAAGGAATGCTTTTTTGAAAATGTGTGTATAATTGGAAATAATTTTTTTTCCAAAGAAAAGGAGAAGATGCTTCACAACATTGTACGTTGGTGAGGACAGAGAGTGATTGGCTTTCTCAAACCTTTGGCATATCTTATAAAGTGATGCATCTACACCATGACCCAGTGATTCTATTTTTAAGTATAGACCAGATAAAATCAAAGTATGTGTCCACAAAGAGACTTGTACAAGAACACTTGTAGCAGCTTAATTCATATGTACACAAAAAAAAAAATTAAGAGAAAAGAAAATGGATTAACAGATCATAGAATGGAATAGGATTAAATAAAAAAGTGTAAACCAGAATATGGGAGAATCTCAGCAATATTAAAAGCCAGTATTAAGGGGCCCCTGGGGGGCTCAGTCAGTTAAGCATCTCACTCTTGGTTTCGGCTCAGGTCATGATCTCAGGGTCGTGAGATCAAGCCCGGCAACAGGTTCTGCACTGAGCGGTCAGTCTGCTCGGGATTTTCTCCGTCCCTCTCCCTCTGCCCCTCCCTTCCCAATAAATAAGTAAATCTTTTTTAAAAAGGCAATATTAATAAGTGAAAAAAAAGAAAAGACGAGAAAAGAAGAGAAGAAAAGAAAAGAAAGAAAAGAAAAGAAAAAGCCAGGCTCAAAAAAATACGTAACTCCTGGTTCCAATTACATGAAGGTCAGGAGCAGGCAAAACTAAGTTTTTGTAATAGAAAATGGAATAGTGGCTGCCTATGTGGAGTGAAGATTGATTGAAACCAGAAATGAAGTATTCGGGGAGATGACAAAAATATTCTGTATTTTGACCGAGATATTGGTTATATGAGTTTCTAACTTAAGTCAAACTGATTAAATTGTACAGTAAAAATCTATACCTTTTCCTGTATGTAAATGTCACAGTTCTAGAATTCAGGATTAAGAGGCTTCATTTCAGAATTGTTAAAGAATGAGCTTTTTCCCACAAATCCTCCCTATCACCTCAGATATACTGAGATGCTACAGACATATCAAAATGCTACGCATGTTTTAAAATCAGTACTCAGCTAAGCCGAAAAGCAAGAGAAGAGAGAAGACCCAGTTTTCAGAAAGGAAGAGAAAATTCAGTTCTAAAAATGGGATGTGTAACTGAAATTACATTTTTCATGGGTGTAGCTTTGGGTAACAGAGACTCCAATATGCTGTGGTGGGGACACTATGGAAGTTTAATTCTCTTTTACATAATCCATAGATTCTGGACTAGTCTGCGGTTTTCGTGTACGATATTCTCCTAGACTCATTCTGTTGGGCATCAGGTTAGAAGGATAGAAGCAAAATTAAAGAGGGACATCCTCCTCCTTTTAAGGACTTGTTCCAGTAAAGGTACACAGCACTTTAAATGATGTTGGCAGAACTCAATATTGCGCTAGCTGCAAAGGAATTGTGAAAGAATTATCTTTAATCTAAGGTCATGGGTCCAAATAAATATGGGCTTCTTTTACTGTAGAAATGGGGAATGAAGTTGGATTTGGCTGAAACCAAAGAGTACGTGGTCTAGGATTTTAATACCTGCATAGGAATGGGAGTCTCAAATCTCATGATAGATATTTGGAATTGAGTAGGGCTATCTCCACAATTAGTAGGAATTTGAATAAATCTTCACACAAGGGAGGGAAATTGGTCACCTGACCCAGACAATGAATTGGAAAATACCATATATCATCCTTGAAGGACAGGAACTTTGGTCTGTGCCGCGTGGATAAATGGATCATGATTTCTTAGTACACATGTAGTATGGGAATACCACATCCTAAAATTGAAGAAGGAGAAGAAGGAGAAGGAGAAGAATCCAGAAAAAATAAGCATTGCTCCATGGGAACATTTCCACAAAGTGGCATTGTCATGCAGCATCCCACAGAAAATAACTACCCCGTAGATAAAACCACAGTCAAAATTATACTCTGCATGTGAGAAGCGTCACTTGTGAGAAGGTGGCAGCAGACCCAGCAGAAGGGGGACATCTTGCCCAAGGAGCCTCAGATATTAGAGCCATCTGTATACACATTAATTTTCAAGAAACAGAATTTCTAAGGAAAGAACAGGACTTAAGGGAAAGAACAGGCAGATATGAAAAGGGAACAAATCAGATTCTTTAAAATCAAGCATTTATCTTAAAAAAAAAATCATTGAACATTTTTGTTTCCTCTGTGGTAGAGTAAGCTCCCAACAGACTAATCCTCCCACCAGGAACAACCCCAGACTCTGACGAAATACCAATCCATTGGGTCAAGATCTCTGGTGATTGAACAAAATCAGGCAAATTTCAGAGTTAAAACTTAGAGGATGGACTCAGGCTGATTTTCGCCTTGTGGCCTGAAGGTTGGCTACATTCAGGAAACTGCAGTGGTTAAAATTTCAATGGAAATGTCTGTCTTTCTGACCTAAGGAGGTGACAGAATGGAGCCCCAAGAATTAAAGGGAAGACTCCAAGAAGGGGACGCAGCTGAGGAAGGAGCCAGAGTTCCGCATATGAACTTAGCCCAAGTCTTTGGCTGATCCCTGGACTGTCTTTGCTCAAAACAGACTCTAAGAAGTTCTATCAAAGGCTAACAAGGTGCTGATCTAAGATCTGACTATTACCCGAAACACATTCAGGAATAATGTAGAATCCAGGGTCTCCTCAACATAAATTGTACAATGTCCAACATACAATCCAAAATTACTCAACGTACAAAGACCGTGGAAAATGGGATAAGCTCACATGGGAACACGCTAGAGGTTAGAATTATCACACAGGGATTTTAATGCAGCTGTTGTGACTGGGCTAGTGACATAATGGAGAATATACTCATCATCATAAGACAGGAAATTTCATCAAAAAATAGAATGCAAAAAAAGAGCCAAAGAGAAATGTTAAACTAAAATTTCAAAATCTGAAAATAGAAATAATATGGGCTTACTAGCATAAAGGATACCACGAGGGAAGTATTCAAGATTTAAAAGTAGAACTTGGAGAGGATGGAAAAAAAGGAATTAAAAATAAACGAACAGAGTCTCAAGGACCCATGGAACAATATCAAGAAGTTAAGTAATAATATTACTTAAAATAAAATAAAATAATATTTGAAGAAATAATTACTGAAACGTCCCCAGATTTGATGAAAGATAAGTAACCATGAGATGTTTAGAAAGACGTCAAATACTTTTAAATTAAAAATCATACTTCCAGGGGCGCCTGAGTGGGGTCCTGGAATCGAGCCCCACATCGGGCTCTCTGCTCAGCAGGGAGCCTGCTTCTCCCTCTCTCTCTCTGCCTGCCTCTCTGCCTGCTTGTGATCTCTCTCTCTGCAAATAAATAAATAAATAAAAATTTTAAAAAAGAGTCTCTTAAAAAATCATACTTCTAAATAATCTGTGGGTCAAACAAGAAATCATGAGAAAAATTAGAAAATGTTTTAAACTGAATGATGATGAAACTATAATCTATTAAATCTTGTATGGTGCAGCTAAAAGTCTGCTGAAAAGAAAAAAATTAGCCTTTTATGCTTATATTAGGAAACAAGGAAGTTCTGAAAATTAAAGATTAATGATTAAGAAACTAGAAGAATGGTTAAACAAAAAGAAAAAGGATTAAAAAGATAAGAGTAGAAATCAATGAAAAGGAGAAAAGATACACAAGAGAGAAAACTTAAAGCCAAAAGTTGTTTCTTTAAAAAGATTAGTGAAAGTGATAGATATTTTATTAATATGATCAAGAAAGAGAGAACACATGTTACCAATATAGAAAATTAAAGAGTTTATTCCTGCTGATCCTAAAAGCAGAAAAGAAAATACTATAAACCACAGTACGCCAGTTCATTTAGCATCTTAAATTAAATGAACAAATTCCTTTAAAAATACAACTTACTAAAATTGATACTAATGAAATAGAATATGTGAATGTCCTCTATTTATTAAAGAAATTTAATTTTTCTGATCAAAAATCTTCCCACGCCGAAAATTGTAGGATCAGATGATTTCACTGCCGAATTTTGTCAAACATTCTTGGAAAAAATCCCATCAATCTAAGTAATTTGAAAATGGAAGAAGGAACACTTTCTGACTAGTTTTATAAGTCCAACTTAACCTAATAGAAGTCCAACTTAACCTAATATTCCCGAACCAGACACAGAACTTACAAAAAAAAAAAAAGAGGAAATTACAGAAATTACGTTCTTCATGTACAGAGACACACGAATTATTGCAGAGCGTTAGTAAGCCAAAACCAGTCATTTATCAGAAGGACAATGTATTGTGATCAAGTGAGGTTTTTCCCAGGAGTGAAAATATGTCTGTACCTTTCAAAAAGCAATCAGTACAATTCATCCTACCAGTGACCATCAATGTGTTCACCACAGTTAGAGTCTCTTGGTTTGATATGCCCGATATCCGTGCAGAATTGGGGAATAATGTAAGACCTGCCATCTCTTTGCTGGGAGACATATATGTGGTCCCCGGGCAGCCTTTAGGCGATTTGATAAAACACCATGGTGGGGTCCTCCAGACAGCAAGTGGCAGAAAACTCTTAGGAAGAACGTAGGGCAAGGAAGCTGCATCCGGGGAATCCTGGTTGTTCAAGAGGGAAGGAACTTGCCTCTCTTCTCCGGTTCACAAGTATGGAAGGGTGTCTCCTGCATCTTGGGGGTCACCACCCATGGGCCAAAACAGCACAGGAATCGGCTTTCCCCAAATCCCTGCCTAAGAATTAGTACACGGCATTAAACCGCGTTCAAAAATAACTACCCCGAGACTGTCTCGTGTGAGCGAAGGAGCAGACCCTACTGCTATGGGACACACTGTGCTTCAGAACGAACTTCTGGTCACAGGCTTGGTGCTGGTGCATTTGGAACAATGGGAGCTGGGTTAGGATTTGCCAGGACAGCCTCTATAGTGGCTGAAGACAGAAACCCCGGGCAGCGGGTCATCTGGTTGGAAGGGGAGGGTGCCTTTGGATTTGGATTTCCTGGCATAGAGGTGGGAACTGTCTGACAGTACAACTTGCCAGTCATACTTATGGTGATGGTGAACGATGGTCTTTACCAAGGTTTCAAAGCAGACACTTTAACAAGATGTTGAAATTTGCAGTACTCCCCGCCCCCCCAACCCCTGGGGGCCCCGCCAGTCTGTCTTCTGCCGAACCCACAGCAGGGGCAGGATGCAACTGCGTTTGGAAGCAAAAACTATCTTGTACAAAACCAGAAAAATTCAGGGGCGCCTGGGTGGCTCAGTGGGTTAAAGCCACTGCCTTCGGCTCAGGTCATGATCTCAGGGTCCTGGGATCGAGCCCTACATCGGGCTCTCTGCTCAGCGGGGAGTCTGCTTTCCCCCCTCTCTCTGCCTGCCTCTCTGCCTACTTGTGATCTCTCTCTGTCAAATAAATAAATAATACCTTAAAACAACAAAACAACAACAACAGAAAAATTCCAAAATCACTGAGGCAGAGCTTGGC
>CM053614.1:86292291-86322196 GCA_028646535.1 Procyon lotor | reverse complement strand
GTACCAGGTGCTGGCACTGTGCTAAACACAAAAACATACATAGTTCTGCAAGTGTTACCCGTTTCAGTGTTACTAGTCTGGCCCGTGATAGTAACGGGGAAGGAGCACCTGGGGGTTCCATCAGGTAAATGTCCAGCTCTTGGTTTCCGCTCAGGACGTGATCTCAGGGTCATGAAATCGAGCCCTGTGTTGGGCTCTACGCTCAGCTCGGAGTCTGCTTGAGATTCTTTCGCTCTCCCTCTGTCCCTACCACTTGTGCTCTTTCTCTCTCAAAATAAATCTTAAAAAAAAAAAAAAAAAAAAAAGACACCAGGAAGACATGCAGGGAGAGCTTGGGTGAGAAGTCAGCATAAGGTGCCACTGAATATATGAATCATGTAAGAAATGGGGAAATGTTAAAAATTAGGAATTCTGCATAGGGCGGCATCTCAGCGGTGATAGAGATGCCCCGGACCCTGGGTGCTTTGCAGCGGCCGTCTTGGGAGTCTCGGCCACCAGCAGGGGACCTGTGACTGAGGGGGCCTGCCCAGCCTGAGAAGGTCCTAGAGTTCTCATCCATTCCTCCCAGAAACTTAGAGACTCAGGCTAAAAATAGGAGTCTCCTGTTTGCGGGACACGGTCAGATCCAGCAGCTTGTAGAGCAGGACCTGTCGCCCCTTGTCTCCCCTCCACCCACTGCCCTGGACGGGCGACAAGTGTACAGCCCCAGAGAGGGACTCATTCTCCTGGGGCCCCATCCTTTGGGGTCAGAGTTGTTCCTTATTTATCTAAGATGCGCCACCCACTTGCTCCGAGGGAAAAACAAAACCCATACCCATACCAGCTTTTTCTCCCAGAACAAAGAATCAGCTTAATAAGAAAAGGTCCAGTACGGAGCTCTTCATTTACAACAGTGGGCTAACTACACGTTCACCTTTTCCACCTCCATGTGCAGAACCTTCACTGAAAGGAAGAAATAACAAGACGGACTTCATCGCAGTGGTGCAGGAGAGGGGAGACACCGTGTTCACATAAGACATTGGTGGTGTTTCTAGAAGTTACAGTGCAGATGGCGGTGGGTTGTCGGGACCCCTGAGGGCAGACCAGCGACCTAACAAGGGCGTGGGAGGCCAGCTGAGGCCAGTCTTCCGGTGCCCAGGTGGTTCTGGAGCTCAGACGGCAAAGCCAGCTGTTGGGCCCGGCCGGGCCGGTGGGGTGGGTGCTGGCCAGGACAAGGATGCCGGGACCAGTGCAGTGCCCTGCCGTACCGCATCGCACGGAGCCCTGGGCAAGGCGAGTTCCCTGAATCAGAGAGCAATGGGCAGTGGCCTGCTTCCTGTGGCCTGAGTCTCGGGGCGGAGTGGCAGGTCATTTCCGGGGCCAGGTTAGGCCAAAGCACAGGTGAGAGCTTCCAGCCCACTCACCCATCCCCCTGTGAGACTTGTTACCTACTTGCTCCATTTGTGGGTGTCGGCCTCCCTCCCTCCCACTGACACACACACATGCACACGCAGTGCAGGCTCATGCAGGAGACCGCACACACACCAGGCTGCCGTGTCCCTTCCCAATGGGCCCCGCTGTGCAGTGTAAGACCTGGGATTGCAAGATTGTTCCCTGCTCACCATGCTGGGCAAATTTCAAGTATGAGTTAGATTCTGATGCACTCCCCCATCAAAATCCCATAACAGATTCCCACTGAAATCAAAGATCCAAATTCCTTTCTAGAGCTAAATGCCCTCTGTCTTCATCACCCCGGTCCTCGAAGATACAGCCAAACCTTTTCCCCCGTACAGGACGTGTGGTGGGCAGAATTCTGATGACGTCCCTGCACGCTTCCTGTCCTCCAGTCGTTGGATCAAACGTGAATCTCGGCACTTCTGGAAGGGACTTGACAGCCTCAGGACAGCTGTGGACCAAGATGGCGAGCTTACCCTGGTGTAGGACCTTAACATCAGACCGTAAGAGTGGGTTCGAGAAGAGGAAGCAGAAGCTCACTGTGGCAGAAGTGGAAGTCAGAAATACCAGGCAGGGGAGGACTCGATGTGGGGTCATGGCCCTCGGACGCAGGGCCAGAGAGCCGGCAGAGAAACAACCACATGGAACTGAATTCTGCCAATGACCCGGATGAGCCTGCACGTGGGTTTCCCTCCAGTGAGAGCCCCAGTGAGCCCCCAAACGAGCTGACACCTTGATTTCAGCCTCGAGGGGCTCGGGCAGAGAACCTAGCGGGGCCCAGCAGACATGCACCCACCAGATGGCGAGCCAGGAAGTGTGAGTCGTTCTCGCTAAGTTTGTGGTGACGTGCTACGGCTGCCATTGGACACCAACGCAGGGACCGAGGGCCTTTCTACTCCCTGTTCCCTGAATTTGGAAATCTGTTTCCCATCCCCTCTCATGAGTCACCTCAAGTCCAAGGCCCTCCCTGACCACTGAGTAGGGTCTGTCCACCCATCACCTTCCCACCCCACTTTTAATTGAATATCGCTGGCTGGAATATTTATCCTTACTCCCTTTTGTCCCTGACACCTCCCTGCCTCCCTGTCACACCCACCGGGGAGTTCCTCACAGCCAGGCACTTTCTCGTTCCCGTTGGAATGACGCGAGATTCACCAGGCATCTCAGAAAACCCAATGGCTGGGGAGGCGCCCAGAGAAGGAGAACAGCCCATCTTGGAGAAACTTGTAAGTCCCGGAGACCGAGCACAGTGCTGAAAACTCTTGAACCCGGAAGACGCAGCAGCCACAAAATACACCCCCTCTGTGTCCGGGGCTCCCACAGCTGCCCTGGGGGTGTTGGCTGGAGCGGGCCACCTCTAGGCTGGAAGGGCCACCTCTAGGCTCACATGGTTGCTGGTAGTGGGCGGGACCTTGGACCTCTGCTGAGGTCCATCTGCTGCCGGCCCCTCCTTGTCATGGAAGGCCTCCCCACGCAGCCCTTGCTCCCTGAAAGCCAGCAAGGGAGAGCCTGCCACCAAGACAGGCGTTAGAAGCATCCACAGCGTGGTGACACAGGTGCCCCCCACCTCTGCTCTATCCCATTGGATAACAAACACCACGGCTATGAAATTCAGATTCAGGAAGCAGGAAAGAGTCCTAACTGTCAAAATGAAAATCTTAGTGGAGGGACCGAAGAGTAACTGGACGTGGCCAAAACCAACCTAGTGATACAGAAGAATGACTTGCGGGACGTTTTCAGACCATCAAGCAGACGGACAAAGAGAAGGAAGGGGCGAGTTCCGTGGTAGGAAGGATCGATTCCAGGAAATTTATCGGTTTGATGGGAATCTTACAGAAAGAAACAGGAGAGAGCAGACAATAGCCACATTAATAGGAGCAGATGGTTTCCTGAGTTAATAGCTGAGAATTCACATAAAACAAAAAGTGCATTGAGTGCCCAGCAGGAAATGAGGATGGGGAAGAAATACCGAGAAACCTCCCCGTGTATTGAGGTTCTCCGGAGAAGCAGGCCGCGAGCGTCCACAGACAGAGCGCCTAAGAGGAGATTTATTACGGGAACTGGCTCCTGGCTGGGGAGGCGGAGACCTCCCGTGGTAGACGACCAGTCTAAATCTTCATCCATGGAGAATCTCCAGTCTGCTCCATGGGGTTGTATGCGGGGGTCTGAAAGACTCAAGTGGCCGTATGTGTATGTACTGATGGGGGTCAGCTCCCGCCTCTGCTGGTCACTGAAACATGAACTCACCCCATCCCCCTGTGAGACTTGTTGCCTACTTGCTCCGTTTGTGGGTGTCGGCCTCCCTCCCTCCAGTCCCAGGAGTGACGCCCCCTCAAGTGGCGTAATGACTCACACACGCCAATGTGTAAGCACACGAATGAGAACAGGCTAGGATCGTGGGTAGCAATTAGATGGGCTCGCCCTCTGGGGTGGGAGTTGGGGGGTGAGGGTCTCCAGGTCTGACTTGACACACACAACACAGTTGTGATTGTCTCACTCTTTTCCATATTTTTAAAAAGTCATTGAAATCGTACTTTTTTTTTTTTTAAAGATTTTATTTATTTATTTATTTGACACAGAGAAAGAGATCACAAGCAGGCAGAGAAGCAGGCAGAGAGAGAGGGGGAAGCAGGCTCCCCGCTGAGCAGAGAGGCCGATGTGGGGCTCGATCCCAGGACCCTGAGATCATGACCTGAGCCAAAGGCAGAGGCTTCAACCCACTGAGCCACCCAGGCGCCCCTGAAATCGTACTTTTAAAGCGTCAAACATAGCTTTGTCGAATAACTAAATTCCAGCAGCCATCAGGTTTGTTCGTAAGTACTGGAGAGACAAGGGGAGAGTCCCAGGACCCTGATTATTAGTTCCTCTTAGAAAACATGTCACATCGCATGTGGAAAACAGGGCTAAAAAATAATGAACGGACTGCAAATACGTCTTTAAAAAATAGTCAGAGAGCATCAATGTGTTGCACACACATAAGGTGGTATTTAGAAGTAAAGCTCTCAGGATGAGAATCCATAGCAAATAGCCGTTGATTCAAATCCAAATTGAGCAAAGCTGTCCAAATTGCTTCAAAAAAGTAGCTCTGAGGCCAAAGGAGATTTCATCTGCATTTAGAAACAATGTTCAGAAACCCATTTTATACAGAAGTCTGGGAGGAAGCAACATGTATAAATAACATTATACCCGTGCCCATGGAAGTGGATAAATTCTATTTATCAGAGTTTGGGGCACAGATGATGTCGAGCTCTCACATCTGGAAGAAATGGTGCGGCCACATGCATGCCTCTGACCCGGTGCAGCGCAGCAACCCCCAAGGTCTGATAGGCTTCTGGAGACATCATTTCACAAAATGCAGAAAATTGCTGTGGAACTAGGGCACGATTGCAATTTAAGGGAAATGGTGCAGATAAATCTATTTTAATGGATAAGCTTAGTAGATGCAAAATAAATATGTCAGTACTTCATTATTTATTCCTTTCGACTGGTCTAAATTAGAGTGGAAAATGCACATGATATCCAATCTGCAATTGTATACACAGAAATGGAAAAAAAAATTGTTCCTCCTAAGCCATTTAAGTACTTTGGGAAAACTTCTTCCCATTGTATAATTAATTTCAAAGGCTCTTTCTGACTCTTTAAATTCCACTGCACGACTTTAAATTCCACTGCACACTCACTTCTTGGGTGTCACCTGTTACCTAGGCCATCAAGCTGCTCACCACTGAATGGAGTTCACAAATTCTCTCTCTCTCTCTTTAATTATGTTAGTCACTATACAGTACGTCATTAATTTTTGATGTCTTGTTCCAAGATTCATTGTTTACATATAACACCCACTGCTCCATGCAATCTGTGCCCTCCTTAATACTCATGACGGGGCCAACCCATCCCCCCACACCCCTGCCCTCTAAAACTCTCAGTTTCTTTCTAGGAGTCCACAGTCTCTTCTGTTTCTTCTTCCCTTCTGATACAGCCCCTTCATTTTTCCCTTCATTCTCCTAATGTCCTCCTGCTATTTCTTATGTTCCACAAGTAAGTGAAACCATATGATAATTGATTTTCTCTGCTTGACTTATCTCACTCAGCATAATCTCCTCCAGTCCTGTCCATGTTGATGCAACAGATGGGTATTCATCCTTTCTGATGGAGGTGTAATATTCCATTGTAGATATGGGCCACATCTTCTTTACCCATTCATCTGTTGAAGGACATCTTGGCTCTTTCCACAGTTTGGCTTGTGGACATTGCTGCTATGAACACTGGGGTTACATATGGCCCCTCTTTCCCCTACATCTTTATCTTTGGGGTAAATCAAGTGGGTATCTTTGGACTCTAAGGGCCAATATTTCCATTCAGCAAAAGACAGGTTAGTAAGACTGGACAGAGCCATTTGCTAGCCTCACTGCCAGACAAAAGGGAGATTGGTGGTGGACCCAACCTAAGGGCCCCCAGAGGCTGTGACATCTCCAACTTGGTAACTTTTGGTTTATTGAGAAATGTTATTAAGTAATGAGCAAGGCTCACTTTTCTTGCTGTCTACATAACAGATAGATTAAGAAGGGGAACTAAAATTTTGCTACTTAAGACACTCCTAAAATTCTACTCCCATGCAGGGATCAAGTCTATAGAGAATAGATACATACTCTAAGAAATGGGAAATTCAATACAGCATTTCTTTTATCGGATTCAATGTGCTAATTCATATAAAACACCATACACACTTTATGTTAGAGAGAATATGACATTTAAAAATATCAGGGAAACAGGTTCCTGATAACTTGATACATGATGTTATCATCTTAAGATAAACTAGCTCTAAGATTACTTATCCACTTGAAACAGGAGAAACTATAACAAACAAAGCTGAATTTTGCATGAGAAATACACTGACACACTTTCTGATGTAACTAAAAGTAGGTACAAGTGCAGGGTCAAAAAGTAAAATAAATGAAACTGACTCTGTTGGGCATAAAACTCCTAGGTGCTAGAATTTAAGAATCTTTGTGTTCCTCATCTCTTTTAATGTTCTCTGGGTTTCTTTCTTTTCTTTTCTTTTTTTAAAGATTTTATTTATTTATTTGACAGAGAGAGAGAGATCACAAGTAGGCAGAGAGGCAGGCAGAGAGAGAGAGGAGGAAGCAGGCTCCCTGCTGAGCAGAAAGCCCGATGCGGGGCTCAATCCCAGGACCCTGAGATCATGACCTGAGCCGAAGGCAGAGGCTTTAACCCACTGAGCCACCCAGGCGCCCCAATGTTCTCTGGGTTTTATCTCATGAGGATAATATTTCCCACGTTAAGGATCATGATAAGGAGTAAATGAGAAGTATATATTTGGAACTATCAAGGACATGTCAAAATATTGCTTCTTTTCTTACTTCCACACTCCCTCCCTTTTCCCCTGTATTTTCTGTATTTTTCTTCAAGTATTATAGGAAATTTCCTGATTAGTATTTGGAGAAATGGAGAAATAAAGTGTTTGCTTTGTTTCATAGATTTTGTTTTTAAGTAATCTCTATTCCTAACGTAGGACTCAAACTCAGAACCCTGAGATCAAGAGTTCAATGCTCTATGCACTGAGCCAGCCAGGGGCCCCAGAAAGAAAATCTTTAAACTCAGAAATTTTAGCTTTGCAAACATCTCGAGACTAGAGTTGGTTTTCCTTAAAGACACCTGTGATAAATTCCCAGCTGGAATTCCCATCACAAATTCTCCCACTTCCAGCGATCAGAACAGTCTTAAATTAAAAATAAAACGTTTTAATGCATATAAGGAATTTAATTATTATCATATATGCTCCCTGAAGAAAATTCAGGAAGTACAGAATGTCAGGGGGAACATTACACATGCAATTGCACAGTCTGGAATGATTGGGCAGACTTCTTTTCAGGTCATTCCCTCCATGACACACAGAATACACTTTTCTATAACTCAAATTACACTGCAGACTCAATTATCATTAAAATATAACCTTGTACCATAAATGGATGCCACATCTGTCCACATGCTTCAGGGTTGCCTAGGATTCTGCTGAGTGGATGTGCCAGGCTTAAGGAGTCCCCTGATTTTGGCCTGATGTACAAGATTGTTGAGTGCTGAGAAAAGTCTTATAAGAACAGCAGGAAAAAAAAAAACCAAAAAAAAAACAAAAAAACAGCAGAGAGGAGCACCTGGGTGGCTCAGTCGGTTAAGCAAATACCTTTGGCTCAGGTTACGATCTCAGGGTCCTGAAAATCGAGTTCCACATCAGGGCTCTCTGCTCAGTGGGGAGTCTGCTTCTCCCTCTCCCTCTGTTTGTGTTCTCTGTCCCTCTCCACTAGATAGTTAGATGGATAGATAGATAGATAGATAGATAGATAGATGATAGATAGATGGATAGATGGATGGATGGATGGATAGATAGATAGATAGATGATAGATAGATGGATAGATGGATAGATGGATAGATAGATAGATAGATAGATAGATAAATCTACCTTTAAAAAAAAAAAAGAACAGCAGAGAACTACATGGACTTAGGGGAAATGCCTTAAGAAAACCCTGAAATAGCTCCTCTTCATCACCTGAGTTAGAGAATGTGGGTCACCTGGGTCCCACTCTAGACCCACTGAATTGAGCCATGGCATTTAACCAAGCTCCCCAGGTGATTCACATGCACAGTTTGAGAAGCCAGAGGTTAATCAACAGAGAAAATGGCATAATTGGATGATGCTGGGGAATATTTTCAAACAGGACAAATGGCAGCCTTTGAATCGGATTCTTGAAATCATTTCCAGAAACAGAATTGTTCACTGATATATCGGGCTAGATGGAAGAAATGGGATTTGGGGTTTGAAGTGTCTCAGAGGGAAGGTGAATTGTGATGGAAGGAAACTGGCCCGGAAGTGGACTTTTTATCCATCAAATCTTTTAATTCTGTGTTTTGCGATTTCTATTTAGAAAGCTTCTTTTCAGACAGAGATGAGACGCCTTGCATATGTCTTATACTTACATTTATATTCTGGGTCGGAGGACCCAATCGACCGGTGTCTACACTCTGGACCCATAGACACTGTGTTATTTTGAGCTGTGTTATTTTGAGGCAATTTGCTAAGCAGCAGGAGATGGCAACACAGACTCTAGCATCTGGAAGTGGTGACTGTCACAAACACCTGAAAACGGGGGAACGTCTTTGGAAGCAGACCACGGTGGGAGGCTGAGAGAATTTTGAGGCACACAATAATGCCTAAATCACCTTGAACAGACTATCGTAGGATTTAGGCCCCAGACACTGCCACTGGGGCTCCAACACAAGCAAAGAGCTTGTTATTATGAACCAGAAGGCGGGGGGTTTACAAAGTGGCAGAAAGTTGAGTGAAATTGTCTCCAGAAGTTCTACAGAAAGAGGACCTGTGAGCAACCGAGTGCCTGTGTAGCTCAGGAGATTTCCCAGCAAAGTGTGAAAGGGGCTTTCTGGGTTCCTGTTGCTGCTCCCAGTAGAATACACACAGGAGAAGTGGATTGAGAGGACCAAGACTTCATGATTTTGGAAATTCACAGCCTCTCCAGACAGCAACGGTGCTCCAGTGAAGAGATTTATTGTCAGGAGAACGTGTCTCAGGGCAAAGCAGAGGGTTGGCCACACAACCTTTTGGCCAAACCTTGGGAGGATGGAAAGCTGAGAGTCATCACTCCCACAGAAGACGCTTTGGTGTCTCACAGAACAGACCCTCTCGACCCAACAAGAGGGCCTCTGGGAAGCTTCAGGGGGTGGATCTTCACCCATCCTATGGGCGCCATGGATGATCTGTGGGTATGACTTTCATCCAATAGAGCGAACCCATGAAATCCACAGAAGCCCATAGAGCATTGGAGGAAACTGTTTTAGCAGAAACTATCAGCTCAAGCTAAAGGAGACAAAGAGAGGAAAACCGAAAGGTGGATTTCAGACTCCCAAAGTCCTTCTGGGAAGAAACAAGAAGAACAAACCGCTCACCTGTCATCGCCGTTGGATGGCGATGGAGGAGGAAGGATGGCGAAGGGAGGGCAGCTCGGAGGGCAGAACCCCAAACTCAGAAGGCAAAGCCAAGGGCCAGAGGAACTTATCCTCAGGCCTTGAAACTTAAGACACTCCCAACATTTGCCTGATGGAATCTCAGAGCCACTAAGGATCAGTGACCCTGCGTGCCTCTCGTGTTTCCCTGATTTGAATGAGAATGTACTCAGCTGCTTTCCTGTGCTTCCTCTGCCGTTTCTGTGGGAGGTGATGGGGCAGATCCCCTGCTGGTCCATACATGGAGAGAAGATGTGTCCCAGGAACTGCGCTTACTGAACCGTCCTCAAGGGTCTTATCTAGACCTGGGCTTGACGTAGAAGAGAAGATCTAGGACTTGAGTGGTTGCATGAATGGGATGAGGCACATCATGCCTAGAACCTCTAGGGCCAAAAGGCACATGCTGCTGGACAGACACCAGGATCCTGATTTGTTTTGTTCAGGGTTTCCTGGAGTGTGAACTGATTCTAATGAACCAAATATAGAAGGGATGGGATGGCACGTCCATGTCTGGTTCAATGGAAAGGTCACAGCTTCCAGCTTACTCTCCTCCCCTTTTTCTCTCCCTTGCTCACTCGGATGGTGTCCAGCTGCTGTGTTGTGAGCTGCCCTATCGAGAGGCCCCCATGGGAAGGACAGAGGGAGATCTCTGGTCAGTATGGAACTGGTGTCTTCCATCCAACCTCCTGAGAGTAACTAAATCATGGCGGTCACGTGATTGAGCTTGGAATTACTGCTCCCCCAGCTGAGCCTTCACATACGACCCCAGCTCAACAAATTGAATGTGTTCTTGTGGGACACCTTGAGCCAGAAAACCCAGCTGAGTTGCACCTGGAACCCTGACCCCTGGAAACTGTTGGATAACACGTGTTTCCTGTGTGAGGCTGCTGGGTCTGGGGATCCGTGTACATAGCACTAGATAATTAAAAATGAGAGTCAAATGACATTTCCCACAGGACCCAGGACCACACTAAAAACAACAGCAGAGGCAGCAATGAGAAAACACAAAATGGAGAGTAGAGGGAAGAAGGGAGGCACTATTTCAGGTCAAGCCGTAACAAGTGTCTTCTCAACGCGCTGGAGGATGTCCTAGGCATGTGACTTCCTGGGAGGATGGGTGAAATTCTTTCCACTAAATTATGGGTTCGCTCTCTCAATTCATACCCCTCACGATGGGCAGGAGGGCTTGTCTACAATTCTCGAGTGTAAAATTCCATAGGGATGTTTTATGTAAGATGGAGCATGTAGTCAAACAAGCACAGACCAGCTTTTGGCAAAATCTTGAGACAGTGTTAACATGGTAGAGCAAGAATGGTAGTAGGTACCACGTAGGAAATCTGCTTGGAGACAGAATAATGGGCTCTTTGTCCAGTGCATAGCCACCATCCACATGTGGTAGATCAGCTTTAAATTAATTATAAGATGCAATGAAATAAAGCATTCAGTTCTTTGGTTGTGCTAGTCCAGTGATGAATAGCACCATGCCTGTGGGTTCTACCCTGGACAGGGCAGAAGTAGAACATTTTCATCATCACCAGAAGGTGATGATCTTCTGGTGACCATCATCCATCATCAGAAGGTTCTATGGGACAGTGCTGGTCTAGAGAATGCCAGAATCCGAGAGGGGTAAAGGAGAAGGGGCTGTAACACTTACGTGAAATGAGATTACCTGGTGTGGGAAATGCAGCAGCGTCCTTCCTCTCAATGTTGTGAAAGGTGACAATGGTATTTAAATGGATTTTTTTCAAATAACTCACCAATTCTCTCAGCAAAATTTTTTGAACACTACGCTGCTGATATTTCTAATTCCTCCTTTATTTGTCTTGGGGGACTTTGGGCAATCCAACCTTTTAGCACCTGAACTCCTGGAGGACTTGAAATGCTACTCCGGGAAAGCGTAGTCCTGTAAGGTTGTATAGTTCTCTGCACAAGAAACACATTGTGTAGCAAAGATAAGATAATATAAAATATAAGACAAAGCATGAGGTGATTTTAGCTTTTCCATCCTGCTCTCCAATGACAGAGGCCTGTGCATGCTCCCACCTTGCAATGTCCCTCTGAGTGTAGAGCAGATGGTCCAGTGTTGGAAATTCCCTAGGATTTGGCCTAGTGTAAGGCACACCTAGAGGCATTCATTCGCATCAATCTTTGGAATCGTCTGTTAAATACAGTGAAAAATGATGCTGGCCTCTCTCCAGAGGGAAGGCAGCCCACACGACCAGGTTAGCATGGAGTTGCGCCTGATCCCTGGAGCCTCTTTCCGTGGAGACAGATGGTGAGCAATTTGAGGAAGTGGTAGTGCCCTCGATCCCCATCTAGTATGTGGGCTCGGGTCTCTCCCAGAGGACCCCACAGCACATGAAGACCCCATTGCAGAGTTTGATAGAGCTTTGTGTAATATGTGGGGCCAACAGAGGAAGTAATGAAGTGGAACCAAAAATGCAATATGACTGCTCCTGGACCTCGCTGGCCACGGCCTCCATGGGCCATCTCTCCTCACATCCCACCTGTCTCCATGGTGCAGACACTGCTGACCTCAAAACACAGTTTGCTTTCTCCTGGTCCCTGATCCGGTTGCTCCTGGCCCCCAGAGAACTCTTCCTGGTGCTGTAGAAGTTCTTCATCCCCTGCCCGGGGTGGCTACGGAGGGAACTAGCTCCCTGCAGGGCAGGTCTGCCCCCAGGCCCCTGGCCAGGCCATGCTGAAGATGAAAGAGTGACTGGTCTCCTGCTCATTTCGGGGTGCAGGTGGGGTGAGTGCTCCCACTGACCACAGAGCAAAAGAAGAGTCTGCCCCAGTAGACAGGCACTGCTGATGTTCTCCCACATCACCAATGTCGGTGTACAAACTCTACCAGTCATCCCACTTTAATAACAGCATCCCTAATAGCTGCTGAAATAGTTCCCACTTTCTAAAATTTTGGCCCTGCTATCCCCTTCTTCAAGGACGTCCCTTGAACATGGAAAAAGTTGCTAAAGTTTGGACTTTCTTTGTGTTTTATTTTGCATAGTTTCTATTGTTATACTTTTAAGTCCACCAATCCTTTCTCAGGCAATGTGTAATCTGCATTTAATCTAGGTTGGAGGGTGTGAAACAGAATAGGGGTTGAAAAACGGTTGGAAAAGAGCCCGCGCTCTCTGAGTGTCTCCTATGTGCTGGGCATCATGCCTTCCCCATGCTGTCTTCACGACCACCTTTTAAGGCAGGGACTGTTCTCATCTTGTCTCAACAGATAAACACATGGAAGCCTATAGACAGCAAGTAACACACCTGAGCTACCCTAAGTCTGGAACAAGAGCCCAGATGGGCTAACCCCAGTGTTCACTCATTCACCCACACTGTGCAGGGTCCTCTCTGTCGGTGGTCAATGGGCACTGGAGCCACAGCAGGTAGAACCAGGGTACCCCAAACCAGAGTGCACCACCGTCTTACCCGTCACTCGGGGGTAAGGATTATTTGAAGCCGAAGGCGATTGAGAAAAAGTAGTCACAGCATGAGCTCTCTGCCCTCCCCCCTCCTCCTGAAAGCAGAGCATAAATTCTTGCTGTGAAGGCATCTTCCCCTGCCCAAGCAGAGAGTCCTCATCTGCCACCAGCTTCCTGTTGTATTTTCCATCTTACAAATCACTGCTCCTGCAAGTTCAGTCTCTTTTCTTTGTCTTTCATTTCTCTCTAAATGTGTCTTCCTTTGTCTGAGGAGCACAAAAGCCTCCAGGCCTAGGCACTTCATTCTTTCTTCCATGCCATACAAAACTTTTAACACCAAATAAAATCATACACAATTTCTCCTGTTGATCTGTCTGTTGCCACTTTATTCCTCAGACTCAGCCACTGAACCTTAGAGGGCAGAAAAAAATGTTTCCTCCCCTGCAAGACATCAGAGATCTTGGCTCTAGGAACCTGGAGGCCAAGGAGTGAAAGGCCCACGGTAAGAACAATTCTTGCCTGAGCTACATTCTTAATGCAAGTGAGATCCTCATGCTCCTTCCCTGGCTCAGGGCAAAGCTCAACAGAGGTCAAGGTGGCTCCCCAGGTAGATACAGATTAAGAGCGTCCCTCAAGGTTAGCGGGGTTCTGGGCAAAAGCAAGGGCGAGGGAGATCCCTGCTCTTGGTGTTTTCAGAGTTTATGCAAAGATTGATTTCGGGAGGTATCATGGCTGAATGAGATGTAAAAGGGTCATTTGAAAATCAATCCATAACCAAATGATTCTGATATTTACCTGGTTGCAAGATGGTTTTGCGACCTTTACTTGGCTGAGTGACTGGGGTATGTTTTTACTGGCCCAGGGCTCAGCTTCTCCCTCCTGCAGTCGGGGAGCTGGGCTGGGTGAGGAGAGGCTCATCCCTAGCCCCCAGCAGGTGCAGCACCTCCTCCTGGGACCAGGGAGCTGGTTGTCAGCGTCACCGATTCTGTCCAAGCCCACATCTGTTCACCACTAGATGGAGAGCTTCTCCCACTTTTCCCCCAGGGCTCCAAGAAGGCCCTGGAGGCAGCAGTCCACATCCCTCTGAATATTGATACCGTTTAAAGGAATCCCAAACCCGATGTCAGAACACGTTCCGCAAGTTAATGTGCTAAAACCTCAAATTTTGGGTTTCTTCACTTTTGTCTCTTTTAATGTACTGTACTTAGTATTTTAAAAAAATGCTTAATTAGTTGGATTTTCAACATGCTCTGGTCTGTATTTTTCACTAGGAGATTTCCAGCAGGACCTTCACTGGTGCTCGTTTCTATACAAGTGGGAAGTGGCTGAATCCCTTTCAAGTAAGCTGTTCTTTCCTGGGTCAACCAGACCTGATGGACGGTCAACCAGACCCCTCCCCTGCTGGGGGAGGGGAGTGACCAACTTCCTTTCAGCCAGTGTGCTTTCGAAATTTCTGTTACCTATGCAATTCCGATTCTCAAGTCCTCAGCAGAGAGACAAGCACACACAGATTGGCTCATTACCTGTGGGACCTTGTGTAGGCACTTTCTTCACATACAATATCTCACTGAGTCCTTCCTCTTATAGTGAGCATTTTTAAGCTCTGGTTTGAAGAGGAGGCTGGTCAGACTGAGTTGTTAATCAGCAGGTCCAACCCTAGCCCAGGACACAAAGACTGGGATTAGGAATGGCCTTGACTTCCTTCTTGTGGCCTTGAGTGTGTCACTGTCTGGCATGCACAGCCCTGTATTTTGCAGCCTGATATTGGGTAGAACCTTCCAGAGCTGTGTCCCGGCCCTGGGGTCCAGAAGCGACCAGCACACTCTCCTGAGGGAGGAAGCAGCCAATCTGAGCTGGTGCTTGTCTTCAAGCCCAGATGCAAGGAGCAAGGATGCCTGGACCTCCAGGGACAGGGAACCTGGCAAGGGTGGGGGGTCCCCCAAATGCAAATGCCTCCCAGAGCCCTGCTGTGTGAATGTGTGGAAACAGCCACTTTCACAAGGAACATTTCTCTAAGTGCAAAGGAAATTAGGCAAGCAGTTTATTTAGGAGAAGCAGAAGCAAGAGGAAAGTGATTTGCCTTCTTTTCCTCTTTTTCTCCTGGGAGGAGAATGATCCTGCAAGAATGTACCAGCAGCCTATAACGAGCCCTTCCCTATTTTGCTGGAAATCCCACCCTCCCGCCACGGCTCCTCAGTTTCTGTTTTGCAGCTTGTGGCTTCGGGAAGGGGACTGGAGGTCACAGCAGCAGCCAGCCAGGGCTCTGAGGCAGCACAGGCAACAAGGGGGAAGTCAGGCAGGTCCCCGGGTTCCAAGGCACTGGTGGGGGGGAAGCAGCCCCCACTTAGCCAACACCTTGAAGGCCCCAGTGAGCCTGCTTTATACAAAGCACATGTCATCAGGCAACTGTCATGTCCCTGGCTGGCAGAGCAAAAGCCCTGGTCTCCAAAAGGGAAATGAAAGTTTCTGCGTAATTTGAATATTGAAGGGAGGATTCAGGATTCTGTACCCGAGGACAGGCTTCATGGGGAGCCAGGCGGGAGTGCATGGTTTACTTGGGGGGAAAGAATCTATGTTTGGGAGGTACCACCTTTTCTGGGCACTGGGCTGGATGCTGGGGGGCTCATCAGAGCCACGCACTAGAGCTTTCCACGATGTGGAGAGCTTTCAGGATCTGCACTGTCCAATATGGTAGTTGTGGCCACGTGAATGTGGCTGGTGCCACTGAATTTTCTATTTCTTTACATCTTAATAAATTTAAATGTAAGTAGCCATGTGCGCCGCTAAGCTACTACCGTAGGGAACAAGGGATGTTCTACGTTGAACCTCTGTTTTGGGTCCGACACAGGTGGGCTGTGAAGTAGGCTGTGGCATCTCTGGGCTACAGGGAGGAAAAGGGCAGCTCTGGTCCCCCACGCAAACAGTCAGGAAGTCAGATCTGCTCTTCGCTTCCCTAAGACATGCCTTTTCAGCTTCTCTATGTTCGCACTCTTGACGCCGCCTGAATGGGAGTATGCATGCACCCAGAGTGCCCACCAGTGACTGAGTCATCCTAAGGGTGAGGAATCCTTCTGTTTGCTTCCCATGATTCTGTACATGAGTCCCAGCCCCGGTCACCATGGTGTGGTGACAGGTGTGGCTCCCAGCAGGCGTCGAGGTCCAGGACTCTCTTTCAGGTGATCTCTAAGATAGGAGGTAACTTCTGTCCCAGGCTTGCTATCCACAATGCCCCTGCCATATTCCTTGCTCCGTGCATCCAACCCATAGACTATTCATTCAGTGATGGTGTCTCTGGGTCGGCTGGGGGAGGGCTGCATTTAACCACCTGGTGGGAGTGTTGTTCTCCTCCATCATGAGGAAAGCCTGGCATTGAGCCCCGTGGGAGGTGCTGGAGGAGGCTGTGAGCTCTGGCGTGGTGATTCCCTCCCCCTCGGATCGTGGGGCAGAGGGGAAGGCTACACTTTTTTTTTCTATGTAAATTTTTTCCCACTCAGCTTTCTACTACTTCTGATTCTCTTTCTGAATCATTAGTCTTTCTCAACACATGTCTTCATCCCATCATTCATATTCAGGCACGCCCCGTGGATGAGAATTTTTAAGTTTCTTTATTATGTTTTTTCCCAAAACTGTTCTGTCTGCCTGCCTCCCACCCCAAGCTCCAAACATAAAGTGTTGTAAGCAAGATTTACATCACCCAAGTGAAACCATTTTGAGGGCTCTTCCTTATAATTGCTGGTTGGCAGAGATGGGGCGTGGCATGGGAAAAATGGGTGAAGGGGGTCCAAAGGTACAGACTCCCAGTTATAAAGTAAATAAGTCACATGGGTGTCAGATGCAGAATGGTGACCAGAGTTAACACTGTATTACATAGCTGAGAGTGTCCAAGATGGTAGATCTTAAAAGTTCTTGCCACAGGAAAAGAAATTCTGTGTATGGCAATGTATTGTATACATATTTTGTAAATATGACTGAGTCTGAACTGAAAAGTCTGGGTACTGAAAAACAAATGTGAGTAATACCTAATGGCAACCAGTCATGTGGAACTGTTTGGAAAACAAAGAATAATTTATCAGCACAACCGATATCTTTCCTTTTCCCTTGCATGCAACGTAACATTGTAGATGTATTATTAAGGAGTTGTATTACCTCCACGTTAGTGTATTGCTTTTATTTTGCTAATAAAATACCCAGATAACTGCGTTATCCTGGGTATCTGGGGTCCACAAACATTGTGTGACTTGGGGGAAATGACACATCCCGTCTGAGTTGTAAGGTGGGTGTGATAGGAGCTTGCAAAGATCACAACAGCACCGTGCCTGGTGTCTGAGACCAACTCGGCACATTTCTCTCTTTCTTGTGTTTCCCCCAAGTGTTTTATGGTTGGTCTAGTGGTGTTTTTCAAAGGCCTGAACCATAAAACAAATATGGAAATGGTGTGCTGCTCTTTTTCAAATGTCAACACAGGGAGGGACATTTGCGCAGGTCCCCAACCCGCTCTGAATCATCCAGGCCCAACATTGGGTCCTATGTCTCCATGTCGAGTGGAAGTGTGGTCTGAGAATGCAAGCATCCTGCCTATTTTTTTCCTGCCATAAAGAGAACGAGACACCCCCAATCTCACCTCGGAAATGCCCCAGCTACATCCCTGCTGGTGGCAGAAGACGTGTCCCTGAAACAATTCCACTCTCACGGAAAGACCGACTTGCAGAAGGCAGGAGACAGGCCCTACAAGCACCCATTTGTGGCAAAGGCACCCATCAGTTCCACAGAGGACTAGGGGGGACTCCCTCTAGGGATGGGGCCTATGTTCTCCCCCTGGCTTCACTTCTGGATGAGGACATCCACCGAGTCATGGAGCCACACCTAGGTCTTCACCCACGACCCAGGATGCTAAGGGCCACTCAGTGGGGTGACGGGAGCAGTAGGAGAAGCACACAGAGCCCCCGACACCACAGGAATAGCCTTGCTGGGCAGTGGTCCAGACCTCAGTGCTGGGGCACGGCCAGGGGGGCTGTTCCTAGAGCGGGGACAGGCTACGTGCTGTTCACCATGTCCTCCTAGAGCAACATGTACGCTGACAATGAAAAGGGGTGGTGGGGATTTGGGGGCGTTAAATCCGTTTACAGGAATCTTGACAAAAGAACCTATATTCTATTCTTCTTAGAGCCTTACATCTTTGTTTTTAAGAGTTTATGTATTTGAGAGAAAGAGAGAGAGCACAAGCAGGGGGAGCAGCAGAGGGAGAGGGAGAAGTGGACTCCCTACTGAGCAGAGAGCCTGATGCGAGACTCTATCCCAGGACCCTGAGATCATGACCTGAGCTGAAGGCAGAGGCTTTACTGACCGAGCCTCCCAGGTGCCCTTCTTGGACCCTTCCAAATGCTACCATATAGCATGATTCTCTGAGAAGCGGCAGAAGTGTGCGGCTTTTCCCGAAACACTGTCCCATTCTTCTTTTTGTATTATGCATAATGGGCTTTAGGAAGTATGGCTCAAGGGTGACTCTCTGTGACCTTGAAAAAGTCACTCTGCTTCCCTGGCCTTAGTTTCACTACCTGAAACTGATGCACACACCCATCTCTGCCCTTCCTCCCGAGCAGCCTGGCAGTTCTAGGATCACAACAGGGCTCATTTTCCACTCCACTCTGGTCCCTGTTCAGCTTTGGTGCTGAGAGGTGCTTCTGGGGCTAAACATGCTTCCCCTCCTCCTGCTTATCCCCTACCCCACAGGAGGCTAGCTGGAGGCCGCAAGCCCAGAAAGCCATCCCAGAATGCTATAGCCAAACTCAGGACCAAGGCCTTCCTCAAACACCATTTCCACATTTGAGCCTCTGTACCTGTATGCATGCCGTCCTTTTGCCTTGAATTTTTTGGCTGCCTTTCTTCACTCCAATAACCCCTTCTGGGGGCACCTGGGTGACTCAGTCGTCAAGCAGCTAACTTTGGCTCAGGTCATGACCCCAGCATCCTGGGATCCAGCCCTGCATCAGGCTCCCTGCTCAGCAGGAAGCCTGCTTCCCCTCTCCCACTCTCCTGCTTGTGTCCCTCTCTTACTGTGTCTCTCTCTGACAAATAAATAAAATCCTTAAGAAAAAAAAATATTTAAAAATAAAGAAAGAAAGAACCCCTTCTGTCTTGCAGGTTCCCTGTGTCCTTGTTGGTTTTCTGCCCGCTGGATCTGTCCAGTTCTGAGAGCCTCTGACTGCAAGCAGGGGTTCAACTCTTCCCCCTTGGATTTCTATCAGTTCTGCCTCACATACTTTGACGCTCTGTCATTAGGCCCGTACATATACATTCAGGCTTGTTACATCTTCTTGGAGAATAGACCCCTTTATCATTAGGTAAAGCCCCTCTTTGTCCCTGATAACTGTACTTGCACTGAAGCCAGTTCTTTCTGAAAGTTGAATATAGCTACTCCTGCTTTCTTTGGATTAGTGCTAATGTGGTGTCTTTCTCCACATCTTTCCTTTGAGCTTACATGTCTTTATATTTAAAGGGGTGTCTGGCAGGCAACATTTAGTTGGGGCTTGTTTGTGGATCCACTCTGATAATCTCTGTGCTTTAATTGGTGCTCAGTCTGTCTCCTGGATGGGACCCCCTTACAAGAGCCCAAATGGTAGGATGCAAACAGGACCCTCTTGGAGAACCTCAGGATACCCCAGGAGCCTGGGGCTTGGGTCCCATTGCCTCATGCCTGTCTCCAGGGAGAGTGACAATGGCCCTGAAGCAAGTGGAAAGATGCATGGGGGCTTCAGAAGGAGGAAGAGTCATGTAGTGGGGTTCCAGGCCATCATCTAGGACAAGAAAAGACCTCAAGAAGCCCAGGAAGCAGAACTGAAGGCCCATTCCAGATGCCAGACAGCATTCCTAGAACTGTGAGTGCCTGACTTTGCTTGCTGTTGGAGGTTTGGGGATGATGGAGGCAAGATGTCTGCCCTCCAGAAGCTCACAATCTGATGGAGGAGGTGGGCCCTTGATACACAGCATCATGAGAGCCCCCAGCACGGACTTAGGCAAGGATTCCAGGAACACAGAGAACTGGTCTTGAGAGAGTTCCAAATACCTGCTCAGTACAATGAGCTCAGGCTTGTCAGATGGCTAGTTCAGCAGCAGTGAGGCTGGAGGGGCCACATGGAGTCACGTGGTGGTCCGGCTGGATGCCATTCCAGAGAAAGTGGACTTGAAGCCTAGGCCAGGCTCCCTGACCTCTCAGGGTTGCAGCAGTGGTGGCTGACCTCCCGGACTCACATTGGATATAAACATGCAACCGATTTCCCGCTGGGCGGCACACCCGTGGTTTTGAAACAGCATCCTGATGCTTTCAGGGATAGGATCTGGGTGTGGGTAGGGGGGCCCACAGTAGGTCTCTCGAGGGGCAGGGCCCAGAGGGAGGAGGCCCTGAAAGGGGAATCAGATGAGGGCCCCACAACCACAGACCCTCCTTGCTGTGGGGCCTGGCCCGCCCTCGCCCACAGGAAGCGGGAGGGAGATGTGATGAGGAAGCTGCCACAGGTGCCGGGCGGGCTGAGATGCCCCAGAGGTGAGGCCACCCCAGCGCGGCGGCCGGCAGGGCTCTGGAGAGCCTGGGCCCACCCTGCTGTGTGTAGGCGTGGGCGCATGTGCCCGGGGACACCCAGGGAGGGGACCCCCGCGTGGGAGGCCCAGGGATGGGCAGCACAGAAGGGAGGCCTGGAGCTGACCCACGGAGGGACAGACAGAACGTCCTGGGACAATTCACACGCTCAATGTCACATCTAGTTAGTCTGACAAAACATGGGAAAGAAGAAGTGAAATTTGTTAGCTGTACCGAGATCCATGTAGTTCACTTCAGGGGACAGTTTTGGTACCAAATTATCCTTGTTATGCAAATCTCGTCCCCAACCGGCTGGTTCCCAGTTGTGCACGGGGACCTCGGTGGCTGCATCTGCTTCCCGTCGTGCCGATTCACTGGGTAGCCACAGCCCATCTGCTCCCCGGGCCAGCAAACCTGCTGCCGGGCAGGAGGGACACTTGGGAAGGCTCTTGAGCAGGGAGGGGACAAGCCAGGGGACTTCACCACAAGGTCTGTACCTGTGTCCCTGGTACTGCCCAGCACTTGGCATTCTTAAAGCTGCAAGTCCAAGCCAAGGCCTGAGGCCCGCAGTGCACAGGGCTCCTGGTTTCTCCTCTGCCGCACCTCCGTGGGGGTGCTCCCTGAATGTCCCTGTGGGTGTCCTGGACCCTCAGTCAGTGGCTCCTTCTCTGCCCCTTCTCATTTCCACTGCTTTCTTTGGCCCAGTTGTGGCCTCTCTTTCTGCACAGAGAAAATCCAGGGTGCTGCACACAGCTGGCTTTCCTTTTGTGGGCCCTTCAAAGCCGCTGCCCAGCCTCCCCCTCTCCCTCCTCAGGCATGTGGCACATCTGTCACTTTCCTTACCGTCAGCCATCCATGTGCTGGTAACGCTCAGGTCTGGGACCTCTCCCTACAGCTCACCTGTTCTCACCATCCAGTAGCTTAGATAAGACTAAACCACACTGCCCCCTTCAAGCCTTCTGCAGTCTTAACGGCTCCTCTAGGATCTGAGACTGTTATTCCTTCAACGAGCAATGGATTAAATCACCTTAAATAGATGATCATGTAGCCTATGTTCATGGAGCGCCGCCTTCACCCACGGGGCCGTGGTAACAATGTGCCACAGACATTAGGAGCTTAGAAACAACAGAAATCACTTCCCAGAGTTCTGGAAGCTGCAAGTGTGAGATCAGAGTGGGACTGAGGGCCCTCTTTTGGGTCACAGCTTCATGCCGTTCCCTCACAAGGGGACATGAATCTTTCTGGGCCCCTTTTATGAGGGGACTAATCCCACTCGTGAAGGCTGGGCTGGGATTTCAGTGCTCGGACTTGAGGGATGCAAACATTCAGACCAGAGCAGGCACCTAACCTATTCCAGGTACCCTGTTGACACTGAGGATGTGGCAGTTAGTACATTAAAAAAAAAAAAATCCCACGGGCACCTGAGTGGCTCGGTCAGTTAAGCATCCGACTCTTGATCTCAGCTCTCAGCTCATGATCTTGAGGTGGGATCGAGACCCACTTTGGGCTCCACACTCAGCAGGGAGTTGGCTTGAGATTCTCTTTCCCTTTGCCTCTGCTTCTCCTCCAACTCATGCTCTCTCTCTTTCACTCTTTAAAATAAATAAATAAATCTTAAAAAAAAAAATCCCAAACCAGCCTGTTCATGGAAATCGAATTCTAGTGGCAAGAACCCAATCCCTCTCCTCTTTGTTTCCCTCTTATCTGGACTCCCCTCTAAGGTCAGTAGCTCGACCCCCGCCAGGGCATGCTTGGGTCCTCCTGTTCTCCTTGGTTCCCACTGCATCTCCCCTCCGTGCTGCCAGAGGCTCCCCATCCCCTGCTTGGCCACCTCTTCACACTCTTCTGGGGGCAGGAACTGAGCACACTTCCTTTGGCTCTGCTGGGCTGTGCTGCCTGCTGGGTTGCCTGTCCCCCATCCCCACAGGGTCAGGGCTCAGTCTTCCTGGGGGTGCAGGAACTTAAATGCTGTCTGTGTCCATGAGAACCAGTTGGTTTAATTGAGGGCAAGTGCTGTGGTCACCCACTGAAGCTGTGTCCTCTAATCTAGGTTTTATGGGTAACAGCAATTTATTTTGGTTTTCCACTCTCTGATCCTCTTGTCTCTGAGTTGTTTCAGACTCCAGAGGGGAAGAGAGAGTCATTATTAATTGTTCTTCCTCTCTAAAAAAATAGTCTTGGGCAGAGGAAGAGGGTTAAGCTGTGAACTGTGTTGGGGAGAAACAGGATGGGGAATCAGCTTCGCTGGTCTGGGGGCGCTGGTCCCATGCCTGGTGGGTGGACTCCACGTAGACCTCCAGCTCCGGAATGATCAGGAGTGGAGCTCCGGATGCTGCATTTTTAACGCCCACCCAGGTGATTCCGAGCTGCATTTGAGAACCAGGGTCACGGGGGATCTCTGGAACCACTGGCGCCAGGGCAGAGGGTGGGAGGCAAGGAAGCTTTGAGGCAGGTGGGGATTGGGAATTTGGGTTCAGGGCAGGAGAGGCTAGTGAGAGGACAGGAGCCTGGCTGTGAGGTGCCCTGCGATCCTCATGCCAGGGGACTCCACTTCCTCCTGTTAGATGGCTTGAGGGGCGGGGTGTTTGGGGAAAGGCGGGTTAGACTGCCAGGAAGCAGGCAGAGTAGGGAATAGTGATGCTTTGGCAGCATCCCTGAGCAGGCAGGGGCTATGCCACCTGCTGCTGCTCCAGGCTCTGGTGCAGAGAAAACCCAGAGGCATCAAGCAGACCCTGTCCTGCCGGAGGAACTCCCCACTCCCCCAACCCCCAGTCTTGCACCAATCACTAGGTCCCTTGAGTTTCCTCTTGTGCCTTGCTCCGTGTTTGGAGTTGAGAAGCCATACAAAAAAAAAAAAAAAAAAAAGCACATGACTTTTAGAAACTGCCAAAAGGATTCTGTTCCTTGAGAAGTCACGTGCTTTTGATGACAATGCATGTTTCCACCAAGGAGTCACAAAACATCCAAGACATTTGATTTTAATAAAAAATATGACTAATTAATTAGCAAATAGGATTGGGGATCTTTGGCCTCTGGACCCGCAATCCTGATCTTCAGGTCCCCCACTTTCATGCTAACATTTAAAATGCAGTGTGACTTTTGGGGCAGCTGGGTGGCTCAGTCAGTTCAACATCTGACTTGGGCTCAGATCATGGTCTTAGGGTCCTGGGATAAGGCCCCATGTCAGGCTCCTTGGTCAGCTCAGCGAGAGTCTGCTTGTTCTTATGCCCTTCCCCCACTCACACTCGCTTGCTTTCTTTCTCAAATAAATATAGTGTGACTTGTACAATTATGGCACTCATCAGGAACAGAAGTTAAGGGTACATGAGCAGCAGTTTCCAGTGGGAATGATAAAATGCATGCAGAAAAACTCAGGAGCAGCCCTGGGGCTCCTTGTGGGAGATGGAGGGGGTGGGGTGCTCAAGGGGCTGCTCCAGGTGGGCTGGGAACAGTGGCGGGGCATCAGGAATGTATCACTTCCCCTCAGCCTCAGGTCCTCTGAACTTGCTGCCAGCTCTTTGCACCTTGCTGCATCCCACCCTGAAATCTGGTGCTGTCCTCCGGGGCCCACCAGGCACACCTCACTGCCACCCCACAAAGGGGCACCCCCTCCGGGTCAGCCTTCCCAGAGTGGGACTCATCATTTGGGCCCATCAAGTAGATGCACCATGGACATGCAGGGCACAGGGACCAGGGAAGGCACAGGAACACTAAAGGTTCAGTGTCAGAAGATAATCATTCTTGGGATTCTTGGTGAAAACCAAGAAACGGAGTCTGTTGTCCTACCAGTGGATCTTGGAATTGAGTTTTGAAACCTCACTCTCACCACTGGCCACATCTGGGTCTCCAGGATGAGACTCCAATATGCAACGGAGAGCTGGGGACATCTGGGAGGGATTAGTGCCAGCGATGCTCTGCCTCTCAATTCCTTCAGGTTTTATTTATTAAGCTTCATAAGGATGTAATGAGCTGCAAGGATGCACACATCCTACAGACACATTTGTCACTTTCATCATTGAACTCATTGTTTTGAGTGACTTTTCTCCCTTCAGCTGCTCTCGGCTTAACTGTAAGTAAGTGTAGATATTCTTGATTCTCTGGATCTGTGATCACTGAGAAATAACAAGGCACAGCTGTAAAACGGTGGGACCGATTACTAAGTGGGCATCCCATCACGTCAGTCTGAGCAACACGCTCCAGAAGTGAGCTTACCCGAGGAGGCCGAAAACTCCCTCAAAAGATGTTGCCTTGTCAAGGGCTGGTTTTGAAAGTCTCCTTTGGGAATTGACGGCAGGAGCTGAAGGGCAAGAGTGTGATCTGTTTATTTCACTAGAGTTTCACCTTGCTCCGATCAAATGCTGTACATGTGGACTTAGCTACCGCATCTTGTTCATTATGTCCGAACCCATCTAATGTCTGGTTCTCTCTCCAAAAGGGAGCTGAGCCTTCTGGAACGGCCGTGCCCTGGCCTAAGAGCGCAGCTTTGTGGGGTTGCAACCATGACACGTGGCCATTATCGTCAGCCACTGTCTTCCCCGCCCCCACAGCCGTGGCCCCACCTCCCGTGGTATTATGCAACGGGCTGTGAAGAGCGCGGGGTGCACTGATTATTGTTCGCCACCTCCACCTGCCTCAAATCCACATTTTGAAGCCAACGACCAACATTTAGGCCCCCAAGCCCAGCGCCGCTGTGGATGGGAGGCAGTCAGTGTGCCGCCGAGCCTCCATGCTGTGCTAGGAACACAACCGAAGCCCATGGTCACGTGGTTCCCAACCAGGGCTCATCCGCCCCAGGGCCCGCCCCCTTTCCCTGGAGGAGAGGAGTCTGCAGCCGGTGGCCGAGCCCCAGGGCCCCGGACTTCACACAAAAGGAACAAAGTATTTGTTGCATTTATTTGTTCTATCACTACAGAAGAAGCATTTTCAAAATGTGTACAAAAGGATCCTCTATTTCTCCAGGGGGTGCGTTACCCCTTGTTCACAGCTAAACAAATAATTTAACATCATCAGAGAAGGCGGATGGGAAATACAAGTGAATTTTCATTTACAATCCTGTACACGTATTTTCCAGAATGGTTGACGAAGACCTAAAGCTGCACCAGGACACAAGCAAATTATACCTTGAGGATACCCACGGACGACATCGTAAAAAAGTGTATTAGAAAGTATTCAAAACAATATTGCATATTCATATCTGGTTACATCTGTTCACAGTGAAGGCGACCATACCCACAGGTGGATGTGCTTCTTTCTTCTGAGGCCTGTACATCTTAAATAGATCTGACTGTGGTTCATTTTAAAGTTAAACACACACATACACACACACACACACACACACACACGCTGAACTGAGCAAAAGCTGTCTGGATTTTAAGTAGAGTTGACCCTTCCTTATTGCTGAAACTCAAAAAGTGCAGGTAGAGAAATACATTTGCTTGATTTGTCTCTGCAAGTCCATACGATCCTGCTTCTGTTTTGGCAAAAATACCACACCATAAGAGCTACACGGTGATCAAAACAAATCAAGAAAAAAAACCCCACAAAAGTAAAAAGAAACCCACCCCACCTCCCCCCCCAAAAAAAAAAACAGACTCACATCTCCATGAACAGTAGTTTCCTTTCTCAATGAAGATTCTAAGATTTTTGTGGACAGTTCTTGATTGGAAGTGGAACATGCCGGTCTCTGAAGTGACTGGTGCCAGGACACGCCCTTTGCTGGCAAAGCAATGACACCCCAAATCTTTTTAGTGATCCTTCCAATAGGACAGCCCGTGCTCTAAGGTCCACGTCACAGAAGGGATCTGGGTAAGGAGCAGGTGTCCAGGCTTTCTGTCGAGGGAAGCTCAGTGACTAGGACTACAGGGGAGGGGTGGTGATTTCTTACTGTAATCGACACCCACGACTAGCGACCCTCCAGTCTCCGGTGTTTATTTTAAAGACGGGTGCCTAAAGCCTAGGCACCCCTTAGGACACACAGCGTTCCCAAGACACACACACACACCATCCAACAATAGAATCAACCACGGAACAAAAAGGGGGTCGAGTCATGCAGAAATCCTACTCTAACCAGCTAGAAGAGAAAACGTTTAACAGCTTTCGGTAGAGAATAGGACCACTTTTCTAACATAATTTAATTACTTGCTGCCATTCTATGGGGCCTTACCTTAAACACAATACTCTCAAAGAAAAATGGCCTTGCAATATAAAACCACAAGAAAAGGTGTGTAAAGAGATGGTTACATTGGCTGAAAAGGTGGTGGTGGGGGGAGGGGATGGGGAGCATTTTAGGAAAGAAGATCTGTGGCCACTATTTACAGTTCTGAGTTAAGCTTTGTATGAAGCCACATGGTGGGGAAAATGAACTCCTTTCCACCAACTGGCTGTGTGGGATGGATGGAAAAGTACAGGGCAGGTTCAACCGGCCGGCACACTGGAAATCTCGGAAGTCTCTCACCTTGACCTTGTTCGTCCTGGTGGAGCATAGCTTCCCCTGCCACTGGGTGTGGGATCACAACTGTCAGCAGCCCTATCGGTCTCCACCCGACTCCGCGCATCTGAGCGCCCGAGTCTCAATCCCTGTGACTCCTTTTCCCGTTTCAAAACACCACACCGTTTCATAAGCAAAGAAACCGAGCCTCAAGAATGACGTGTGTGGGTTCCATTCATCCCTTCAAAAGAACTCAAATGCACATGAGAGTTGCTTCTGAAGAATGAAAGGGACTATTTCATTCACAGGATTTGCTGTGAATACAAAGGAACTCCAGTCGGGAGCTAGACTCCTGGTGGGGACAATTCTTCCAGCGCCTTTGCTCTCGGGAAGGGCTCCCAGACCCCTGACTGCTTTAGAAGTGGAGCGGGGGTTCTCGACTCGGGGTGACTTGCTCCCCAGGGGACATTTGGCAACATCTGGAGAGATTTCGGGTTGTTGAATGACGGTGCAGCTGGTATCTATCTAATACCAGGATTGCTGCTAAATATTCTGCAAGGCATAGGGCGATCCCCCACCCCAAATGATGATCCAGCTCCAAAGGTCAAGGACACCGTGGCTAAGAAACCCAGATTTAGGTTACATGAGGGGTGCTTACAGACATTTTTTCTTCATTCTTTTTTTTTTTTTTTTTCATGTTTACCTTGGTTCAGTTTTGGCAAAGACATGTAAACTTTGGAAATTGCATGCTCTTACTGGCCTAGGTGGTTGGGATTATTATCCTTAATGATAGGATTAAGTCTGAGGGCTACCCCTTCCAGTGGGGACTGGAACCTCCAAGGGCTTCAGCGGGGCCCCAGGCAGCGTGGCTGAGGAGGGTTCCAACTCCAGCACCACCGGCCTCTTTCCCGTCAGACCTCGATGGTGGGTTACAGGGTCGCTGTGCACATTCCAATCCCCCCGGTGAGAAAGGATGTTCCTGTTTATGGGTGCGCACAGAGAGGCTGCTCTGTGCTTAGGTAGGAGTTTCAGACTGTTGCAAAATGTAGTTTCTAACAGGTAGGTTCTGCGTGCTAGCCACAACTACTGGGCTTTACTCCTCGTGGCTCCATGCTCTGAAAATGACTGATCATTCTGCATCCCTCTTTTAGGGATTTTAGGACAAGAATAATGTGAGGGGGCGGGGAAGAAATATCCCAACAAACAAAACAGTGATGTGGTAGAAATGGGGTCTAGGTTGGGCCTCCCAGGGGAAACAGGCTTCTGGCTGTCCGTGGAACCAGCCAGGGGAGGAAAGGATGTTCAATTTGGAATAAAGCCTTGGTGTCCGAGGAGGAATGTTACCATTTGAGAGGTTCAGAGGAATTAAGGTGGGCATCTGAGGATGGATGTTAAAACTGCAGAGAACGGAGGTCTCCAGGGGGGCTTCCGGGAGTGTGGAACTGGGGACTCCTTCCACCTGCCGGAAAGCCAGAGAAGGCTCGTGACTTACAATCACCTGTTTTACAAACTGCCGCCTTCCAGCCCTAGATGCACGCGGTCACGGGCTGCGGCTTGGGTTTCTCGGCCCTGCCTGTTGGGGGGCACCTGCAGGGCTGAGGACCAAGGGCCGTGCTCACTGCGTCTGGGGCCCGTAGAAACACACACCGGGCGCGCGCACGCTCAGCCCAGAAACCAGCCCATTCCTCCCCAGGCTCTGACCTATTTCTACCAAACATTCTCTGAAAATGAGCAGTTCTTTGGAGGAGGGGAATTCTAGGAAGCAGCCAGGGAGGGGGATTTCGGCTGACAGTCTATGAGCACATCTAGCAACGTAGCAGTTTGGGGAGCGTGGGCGGCGGGGATGGGGAGGGCGACTGTCCATATGGAACTCTGCCTCTAACAATAAAAAAATCTGCTTGTTTTCCAAAGTAAATGAAACCCCAGCCAACCGATCAACTTAAAAAAAAAAAAAAAAAAGATACAAAATGAAATGGAAAACCACCTAGACATCAAAGCACGACTTCTGGTCCAGTCCGCGCTGCTGAGGGCCTGGGGCGTCCCCGCGCGCCGCTCTCTCTCCGGCGGGGGTGCGGGGTGGGGTGAGGCTTAGCTCCTGCGAGCAGGGGGAGGCTGGGGCGGGCTTAGCTCATGTGGAAGCGGTGCTCGCCCCGCGTGATGTGGGACGAGAACTCGTACCGGTCCTGGCTGTGGTAGCCGCACATGTTGCACTCAAAAGGGTCACGGAAGCCGTGGCAGCCCATGTGGATGGTGTACATGACGTGGTCCAGGAAGAGCACCCGGCAGTGTTCGCACTTGTACACCTTCATGGGCTCCCCGCTCGTGCCGATCACGCGGAAGGCGTCCTGGGAGCTGTCGGAGGCCGCCCGCAGCACGTCGTAGGCCGGGTGCTCCTCCTTGATGGCCAGCCCGTTGCGGGCGTGCGGGTTGATGTGGTTGGTCAGGTAGATGAGACTGCCCCGCTGCTCCTCGTTATTGCTCTCCGTGTCCGTCGAGTCTTGGCAGCTGTTGCTTGGGGACGCCTCCCGCTCGGAGGACGCCGACTTGGCCTTGGAGAGCAGCAGCAGGTTCTCCACGGCGCTGTCCTGGGCCGAGTGGTTGGGCCGCGGGGGGCCCTCCGCGTGGGGCTTGTGGAGCTGGTACAAGGGGTTGATGCCCGGGACCACCTCCGAGCTGCCCGGGGGCGTCTGCACCAGCGGGCGCAGGGACTCGGCCCCCAGGTAGCTGATGGCGTTGTTGATGGCTTGGTCCATCACGTGGGTCTGCATCATCTCATTCTCTTTCTCGTAGCTGGCGCTGCTGTCATAGGGTATGTCCGACAGGCACTTGTCCCCTGTGGGAGGCAAGTGACAGTCAGTGAGGCCGGATTGGCTCTGTGCCCACAGCACCAGCTGAAATCTACACGGGTGGGCGGAGGGGCGGGGGACACCGCCACCCCAGGGGGTCCCAGTGCTCCCGCAGAGGACACATCACGCAATCACCTCCCAGACGGGGAAGGTGGAGGTATCTCTGCC
>CM053614.1:86259881-86291791 GCA_028646535.1 Procyon lotor | reverse complement strand
GTTGACTGAAATCCCATCACAATGAAGTGAGGACAAGCTAGGCACTTGGAGGGTAGAAAGAGGTATTATTTTAGAAATAACTTATCAATCACCTAATTCTTGGGAAAACACCTAATAATACGCAGCCATTCCTGAGCCCTTTGTTCCAATCTCCATGTTTCTGTCCTTGTCCTACTGTTCCCATCACACTTCTCCTGTATACCCCTCTCCCCCAGGGACTTCTTTCTAACCTTGGCTTGGCTTGATTAGAGTTTTTGGGTTTTGTTTTTGTTGTTTGTTTTAAATGGAGAAGCATCTAAATCTGAAGACAATACCTAACTCATGGCCTCCTCCTATAGGAGAGATTCACAAGTAGTCTCATTTGGTTGGAAGCCTCCAAAAGCTAATATGAATTGCAAAGATTCACCGATCAAGTCCTCAGCAGGACTTATCTGATTTCCCAACGTGGAGGAGAAGTCGTGCCCAGCTTCTCAAAGTCAGTGACCACTAATGACCTTCGGGTGCACTTGTTATTGGGTCTTTGCTCCATCTCCCCTCCTGGTTACCTAGCAACTGCTCTCAGCCTCACCAGCTGACCGCTGACCACCGCGCCCTGCCCACTGTGCACCGTGCCCCACCCACTGCGTCCTGAGTCCCGCCCACTGCTCACCACTCCTGAGTGCCAAGTTCTCACCTAGACCGGTGCGACTTGAAATCCCAGCACAGCAACCTGTTCTGTGCTCAGGACCTTGCTCCTGCTCTGCTCAGGAAATTCAGGGTCCCTGTCATTAACCATTAATCCAATTCTAGACCCATCCTCTCCCAACATACGTTTTCCAGGCTCCCATGTGGCCTCTGCACCAGAAAGCCCTTGAAGATGAGCAGATCAAAATGAGAACTCTTTTTCCAGAAACTGGCTCTATCAGTCCTGTAAATGGCATCCTCCTCTACGAGGCCCACTGTTCTAGTGGTTCTAGACTCACAGCTTCCATCCGCCAGTCCCTGCCCTGTCCCCTATGCCCTTCACCAAACTCCTCTGCTCTGTTTCCTCCTCCTTCTCTGCCACCCGGGGCCCTCTCCCTTTCCAGTCTCTTTCTGGCACTTGTGGTCTTATTTTCTAAGATGTGGTTCCCATCAGAAATACGCCAGTGCTTTTTCCTGCCTCCTGAGTTAAGGAGACATTTCCCACCTCAGCATCAAAGGCCACTGATTCTGTGGCCAGAGTATACTGGGACTTAATTTTTCTTGCTTCCCCTGAGGACACGTGAATTAGCCCAGAACACGCACTCCTCCTCCGTCAGGTCCCACATGTCCCTTCCCCGCTCCAGCCCCTACAATTGGTGTCACCATATCCTTGTACTTTTGCGTCTGTCCGTGTTCTCTACTATTAATAATGTGTTGAAATCCTAGTTCCCCATCAAGGTCACTATCAGCTTCATGAAACTTTTACTAATCATCATCTTTCCTGACAACGACTCTCCCCCACAGTCCTCTTTGCCGCACGTGACACTCCTCCAGGATCCTCTTTCCTGATCATGACCTTCCCGCACGGTCCTCTCTCCTGACCATGACCCTCCCCCCAATGGTCCTCTCTCCTGACCATGACCCTCCCCCAAAGTCCTCTTTCCTGATAATGACCCTCTCCCATGATACTTTTTCCTGCACATGACCTTTCCCCCAGCATGCTCCTCCCACATTATCCTATTGATAATAGCTGACCTTTACACTGACCTTTCTAAATGTTCTCACATCTTTGGTGTTAATTTATGTTCACAAAGCCATGTGAGGTACATAAAGAATGGAGCCAAGACTTGGAGAGGTCAAGTAATGTTGCCCAGGTGCCAGCATTAACACGTGGCCATGTGCTGACGCCCTCAGGTTGGGCGCCAAGCTGAAGGCATTTCCACTCTTACACTGAGCTAACTAGCATCATTCTTCCTGCATTTGCAGTGTGTGGCCTGACGAGAGTCCTGGTGCATCTGCCTACTGTCTACACTGGACAGCGAGCTCCTGGAGGAAAGGGCCACCTTGCTCTTCCCTTCATCCCTCACAACACCTGGCATGGGCAGAGATGCCATGGGGAGCACAGCAATCGTGGCTGTGCCCCTCTTCCCTGGGCACCTCTCACGGGCCAGCTGCTCTGCAACTCAAGGTAGCCCATGCAGGGGGTACTATGAACTTCTGAGCCTCTACGGCTCCGTGGGGCTGCTCAGGCAGCAGCTAATGGACTGTGTTGGGAGCCCCTGGCCACGCTGGACCAACATTCCTGGCCCCGGGCACACTGATCCGGTCACCCCCGGAAACACACGGGTGTCCACGGGCAGATTTCCTGGGTGCCCAGGACGCTGTAAGACCACATCTAGGAAAAACGTGGTGCAGTTTTTATATTAGAAAAAAATCCAAAATACTTAAGAAATGTCAAGCCTACCGATTGTTGCTTTTTTTTAATGAGGTTCTTTTTCTCTCCTCTACTCTCAACTAACGACCACCTGAGTCTAAAACACCCACACAGTTGTTTTTTTTAAGAGACAGCAAACGTTTGACTCTTACCAACAAATTTCTGAGGCATAGAGCTCTTACGTTTGGCGACGTTACTTGCTAGTCTGTCCAGCACGAGGGATCTCTCTGATCCTATCTTGCACAAATCTTCAACCATCTCACTGTGATTAGCTTCTTCTTTAATGACTAAAGTCAAAGACAGTTAGAGAGGCCAGTTTAGAAACGCTTACAGTGAAAGAATTTGGTCGCGTCCAGTGTTAATAAATCTGACATTTGTTGCGTGCCTACGAGAGTGAGGCCCTTTGTGGGGATTATTCCTAATCTCCCCAGCGACTCTGCTAGGCAGATAGAGGCTGCCCACGGCCACCTGCTAACGATCTAATCACCTGGGGACCGAGCATTATCTGCCACGACCAAAGGAAACGAGCACCACCCCTGCCACCTGCCACGCTGGATGGGATGAAGCACTTGTGTCCCTCTGACAAGTCCTCTTAACTTTTCAGGGGCTCCCAAATCCACTCCCTCTGTCAGTCCTGACATCAGCCTGCTGAGAATCACAGAACTGTGAGGGCTGGAAATGATCTAGTTCTGACGCCATTGATTGGCACGGTGAAGTGAGATGCAGAAATACGATAGTGAATCCCGGCAACTTGGGGGGTGGGGGAGAGAAGCCAGAGCTCCGGATTCCCAAACACACAGCAAGCTCTGGAAAAATCAATGCTCCCTAACTACAGAACACCTGGATGCTGGGGGCGGGGGGGAGGTTAAGTGATGACGTAGGGAGTATGTCTAGCCCGTCTTTATTTCTCTCCGCGATCTTTCTTCCCATAATTGAAGCGACAACTGGGGCGCCTGGGTGGCTCAGTGGGTTCAAGCCTCTGCCTTCAGCTCAGGTCATGATCTCAGGGTCCTGGGATCGAGCCCCGCATCGGGCTCTCTGCACAGCGGGGAGCCTGCTTCCCCCTCTCTCTCTGCCTGCCTCTCTGCCTACTTGTGATCTCTCTGTCAAATAGATAAATAAAATCTTAACTGCACCCCCCAAAAGCCAAGAAACAACTTTATATCCTGCGGAGTCCATCCATATTCTAGATTTTACAGTCAGGTGTTTGGAAATAGAACTCTTTCACGTGCCTGCAATTTATCCTAACGTACAAGGAGCTGAAAATGTCAATTATATTCCAAACTATGTTCAATCTTTCCAGCACCGTTTCTGAAGGGTCCACCTCAATCCCACTGCTGTATGCCTCCTCCTCCTCCTTTCTCAGCTACACCACGCCGATTTAGCACAGGACCTGTAGGCTTATCCACTGCTATTCTTGATTTCGGACTTAGCTGCGTGTGAATACAGCACCGGACGTTACTCTTCCTTTTTGAAAATGCCAATCCTCTCCTTTGTTCTTCTAGACACCCTTTGAGATATTCCGGTATGGTTTACAGACACATTTTATGGGAAAACCATGCCTTGATCCGGAAAGACCCATGCCTGGTCCTCTCCTTGCTCCACCTCCCACCTTTGCTTTCTGGCCCCGGCACGGTGAGGACAGCTACGTCCTCGTTACGTCCTGCGCATTGCCTGCAGCGATGATTTCTAAGCGTTTCAGGTCTTCATTGCTATTACGAAGGCCATTTTGGAAACATATATTTCAAATTGGCTATTACTGCTGGTATAGGCAATTTTTTAACATTGGAAATGTGCGTTTGCTCTTCGATGGGCAAACAGAATCACCTACCCCCTGATTTAGATGGAGGCTACACACAAAACCCACGAAGCCCAATTCCAGCGGTTGTACATTTGACCGATCGAGCTCATAGGCTTCCTCACATGTCCCTCCTTCTCCGCTAAGCCCCACCAGGGCACCTGCAGCACTTACGTCCCCACCCGGCCACAGGGCCTCCTGAGAGCAGAGATGCTCAGCGTCCTCACAGTGAGGGTCAAAAGAGCCCAAGGCTCCCAGATCCGTGGCTACCCTGTCTTCGAAACGCTCAAGAGAAACTTACTTTTTCCATAAAGCCAACTACAACCGAGGACCAACAAGCCATTAACTAAGTAAAGTTATGTTCAGAAATATTAAACGTTCCCACATCCTAGCCCAGGGTCACATTCACAAACAGATTCGGAGAGGCAGCTTGAACCCAGATCTCAGGGACACGAAGGCCGCCCTCCCCTGGATCAGCCCTGGCTGACGTCCTAGCGTGTTCCTTCAGTGACAAAATGGCGGAGAAAACCAATGTGCTCTGTCTGTGTTTCTTGTTCCTTTGGTTTTCGAAATTCCATGTGTATGGTTTTAGAGGAAATTCAGATCACTGTGCTCAAAGAGGGCTCAGTATGGTAAATAATAAATTGCAGAGAATATCTGTTGGGTAGATAAGTGGCTTATTTAAACATGGATCTGTCCATTTGGGAAACATGTATTTCAAATTGGTTATTACCTCTTATAGGCAATCTCTCAACATTGGAAATGTGTGTTTTTCATTAAACGGGCAAACATAAAACTCACGCCCTGATTTATATGAAGGATGTACACAAAACCCATAAAAACCCAATCCTACTGGTCGCACGTTTGACCTGACAAGCTAATATGCTTCCTCAGAAGCATTTCCCTCCTTTTCGGCAAACTGGGGGCACCTTGGCACTTACTTCTGAGATCCGTTAGTTTACTTTTGTCAGGAAAACACAATGTCTGAATGTTTAGGCTTTATTCTGAAGGATCATCATCATCCTCTCATCCTTTGCACACCACCGTGGGGTCTGGCCACAAATGGATGACTATTACACGATTATTACTGTTTTATTGCCTAATTTTCTCTCTTCTAATAACCCTCGATACCTTTCCATTCTAGAAACAGACCTCAGACTTTGAAGAAGGCTAACTGAGGTTTTAATGGAATCTCCCCATTTTATAGGCAATATGAGCAAGGCCCAGAGAGATAAATGGTCAGCCCCCAGATCCACAGCTGATGGCTGGGGAAGGCAGCCTTAGAACCACAGAGCTTTGGCCACGTACCACACTGCCCCTGGGTGTCAAATACATTTGATTTTTAGAACTCCCTTCTGACCGTCCATCTCTCCTGCTCTTACCGGTCCTTAATCTGAGTGTTCTTGAACTTAATTGGTCCCTCTCAACCATACGCTCTAAAATGGCTAAGATCCTATGTGTATGCGCTCTATGTATGGTACCCTAATAAAAATCCAGTAAGTGACCACATAAAATTTAAAATGATAAAAGTGATCTGCATGTTCGCTGGTCGGTTTCCTTTATGAGCCATTCATTCAAGCCAGGGAGCTTAGAGAGGTTTCAAAAAATTTTCAACTCTTAATTTAACTTCTGCTCCTGGGTCCAATGACGATCTTCCCCTCGGTGGCACCAAGCAAATGGTGTTTTGAAAGAGGTTAGCTTCAGTTGATCTATTCATAAATTTCTTATGTCTTAAAAAGTTTGAAAGGGTGCCTTTTATACCACCGCCGTCCCTCTGAGTAAATTCAGTCTCCTGCAGATTCAGCTATCTGTTTACATCCTTCACTTTACATTATCTAAGATCAGAGTCAAACGCTCCCTCGTGATGGGATGCCACAAACATCGAGGCTCATAAGAAAAAAAAGCAGCCTTTCCTCAAAACCTCTGACAGCCGCAATCCTCTGGACTGTCAGGGTTTTCCAAGGAATTCACCTATTTGAGGCAGGTGCTCAAACCGGAGACTGAAACCCCAGCCTGGAAGCTTTTATTCCATCAATTTCATGAAAAAAATAGCTTTTCGGACAAGACCTCGCATCTTATTTTGATTACGAAGAGGTAACCGATACTCCAAATTTTTAAAAAAATTACCAGAAACCAAGAACCCCCCTCCCAAAGTTGCAGGGGTCACTATTATCTTAGAGGCTTCCCCAGGTTTCAAGAGGGAGGGGTTCAAGGTCAGGCTCTCTCTGGTGAGAGGAGGGCGGAAGTCAGGAAGCACAGTGAGCTCTGGGTGAAACCCTGCTGTGTTAGTGGCCAAAAACTTGCGTCTGGTCTGTCCCGGTGGTGGCGGAGGAGTGCAGGACCGGGGCCCTTCTTCACCGCGTGCTGGGGAGGGAGAGCCAGCGCTTACCTGGGTACAGCGTGCCCGGGAGGCCCATGCTTTGCAAGTAGTTGTGACAACGCTCTTTATGTTCCTCTAAAGAGCTTCGCTGCTTATAGCTTCGGCCACAATATCCACATTTGTGAGGTTTACCAACTGCAGAAAACACAATTGAGTGCAAGACCCCAATTAAATATTGACCTTATGGGTAATGGGAATGCATGCAATACAATTATTATCAAAAAGGCAAAAAAAAAGTACCCCTCTACTCTTGAGAGCTAAAAGCCTTATGGACTCCATCGAAATTGCTAAATTTAAAAATGTTAATGCCCTGGGGTTTCTTTGATTGTACCAAGAGCTCCTGTGGGTCCTGGTTCATCTTCATTTGCCCACGGTCCTAGCTACCAAATTCTCTGGGACTTCAATCACTTCTTTAACTGGAGGAAATGGGCCACGGCAGTGTGATCGGAGGGGCGGCGGGGGGGAGATGACCGACATCTGGGTGAAGACGTGAAGACAGTGTCTTCACTGCGGGCCAGGTCTGGCAGGACACCTGGGGACAGATCCAAATGCAGCCAAAGTGGATTAAATTCCAGGGCACTAAGTGGGATAATTTGAGCTCTCCAAAAAACCATAGTGAGTAGATATACATTAATGAAATGAGCGTTCATTTCCAAAATGTACTTCCTTCTTCTAGTTTAGAGAAAGCTCTGCATTCTCCCCGAAAACTTACAGATGGCGTGGTCTCGAGATCAGCCCTGTCCAAAAGAACTTCCCACGAAGACAGAAGTGTTCACCATCTGCATCGTCCAAGGCATAGCCACTGTGCTATTCAATATGGCAGCCATCAGCCCCACGTGACTACTGAGCATTCAAAGTATGGCTAGAGTCACCAAGGAATGAAGTTTCCATTTTGTTTAAGTTCAGCTGATGAAATTTATTTTTTTTTTCATTAAGAAGAACTATTTATCAGTTGATCAAGCTTATAATTTAAATATCATATGCGGCGAGTGGCTACCATATTAAGCAGTGCAGTTCTACATGATGGGTTTGGTTCTTCCTGAACTTTATTATTGAGGGGCATTTTAGGGAAAGAAGACTAATGCAAATTCATATCATGCTTAAGCTTAAAGACTTTAATACATAGCAACTTAAGAGATGAAAAATGTGAAGTATCTTTATTTATATGAGGAATATAAATTTCTATCCTCAGACCAGAATCTTCGGACTTCCTTCTTATGTTGTGAAAAATGTTTCACAAATTTGAATGTATTTTATAAAAATCCATACCATCTAAACAGGAGTGTTTGGTAAAATGGTTTAACCAAAGCTTGTACTAATTCAATCTCTTCTCCAGGTGAAGAGAAGCAATGGTTTAAGAAGGCTAAGACAAAAAACACAATCTGGCTTCTGGAACATTTAACAGAGGAGGAAAGGGAGGGGTCTCTATCTGTAGAAAGCATTGTATCACTAAGGTCAGGGAAGCGACTCTGAAATATACAATGTCGCCTAAAATTGCACATTTTATTGAGTACTACCTTCAGAAATTAATAGAATGTAGATAACCCCTCAGTGTCCTTTCCTAGAAAAGCTACTACTTAAGCAAATTCATGTATGTATGATACAGTGTCTGAATATCCATTTTTCTAAATACATGATTACTTTTAACTCTGGAACATAAGATATATGCTCACAGTAAGAAACCAAACTAAAGTATACCTGCAGCAGAGCCCAATATTCTGAAGGACAGAAAGTCTCTAGCTCAGCTCTCCTGAAGAAGGCAGTGAGGGACGCCGGGGGATGTCTTCCCTACCTTGCCGGCTACTTGAGCCCTCCTCCTATCAGCACGGGACACATTCTATGCCTGTCTTATCCCCACTAATGTGTTGGTCTTTGGCACCTCAGGCTACCACCAGTGGCCAGAGAAAGCTATGAGGTTGATCTTGGCTTTAGTGGAATGGGGGAGTGGCCCCATTTGGCTCTTTTCTAAGAGTTGCGTGTCGATGACACTCTTAGATGTCAGAATCACCAGCAGCCCTGGGTCAATGGTACAGTGTTAACTACTCGCTCAGCACTGCAAACATAGCACCGATGAGCTGTCCAAGTCCACTGCCCTTATGTATAATCACCCAAGTCACTGGCCACGCTTGGAGAAGGACACCGTCAACAGGCCTTGAAGGAAATGAGCAGGCCGGGGGCCAGACCAGCCAAAAATACTGTATTTGATGTTCCAAACTTCACAATGGGTAGGAGAGCAGAGAGAGAGCAACATCCCTTCGAGTTTTGAGGACTGATAAGGGGGGAGACTTCTGTTGCAAATCAGAGTCACTGGGGATGACGATGATGCGCGGATGGTGTCACCTAGCGATGAGTCTTTGTGTTTTCCACCCACAGGGAGCTGTGCTTCCTACCAACCCTGACACAGCCCTGCTGATGTCCCCTTGACCTGCACGAATGGTACTGTGAAGTCCCTCTGTCCTAGATCACCTGTTGGGCTCTGTACCCACTGGTATAATGGTCGCATCTGAAGCCTTGCATTTAGTCCCCCAGACACCTTCACTTCTAGGGGCAACATATGTGCTCCTCATTACTGCCGCGCGGTAAACACTGAGAGATGCTCACCGTCACCCTTCCCCTTTGGGGGAGCCAGCTGTTGGACCTGTCCCCTGCGGCAAAGCCCTCCCAGCCCTCAGCACGGACCCCGGGGTGGGGGCAAGGGCAGCATCTGGGAACCTCCCCCACGTTGACTACTAGCAGGGAGATCGGCATGAGGAGGAGATGGCTTGGCTGGACCCGGACAGGGAAGCCGCACTCGCAGGGAGCCTGTGACCACCCCACTGGCCTTGTGAGCTCCTGCAGGCAGTGCTCCAGGAGAAAGACTGTGTTCCCCCGCAGCACCGGCTAATAGTGAACCACGCCCCCTTTGGGGGTCACTTCCAGAATTACACATTCCCACGGGACTTCTCTGAAGGTAAAGCTCAGACACCCACCTTTCTGCGAGGACTCAAGCCCCTCTGCCTAATGGAAGTCTCTCCTGAAGCCTCCCGCGCTGCCCTGGAGACTGGCAGTCCCCTCCCCGTGCTCCCACCAGTCCCTTGGCACACTGGTAACACGCTGGCACTTGGCTACTCCACACCAGCCTCCTCCACCTAGAGAGGGGCCCCCGGGTGCTCTGTAAATGCCCAGGAACAAAGGAAGAGGCACAGGGAGAGGCCACTAGAAGCTCGCCACTAACTGCACTCATCACATTTGGGAAGGAGACAGCCTGATTCCAGGCAGGCTTCCCCAGGGACGCAGCATCCCTGTCCCTGGGGGACAGAGAGGCCCTGGGGGACAGGGACAGGAGGGAGCTGGTCTGAAGCCTCTTCCTTCCCGACAGCGCCCGACTCCGAAGTCCCTGGCCAGCGGACCGTCTAGATGATGAGCTCTGGGGGTGCAGGGGTAAAGTATTCCTGCTGGGCAGTGGGTCCCTCTGTGTTCCTCTGACCTGCCAGGCCCTGGGGCCCTTTGACAGAATAGAAGCTTCCTCAGGAGGTGGAAGACTGAATGCAACCTTCGCTGGCTGGGAGAATTGGGGAACGTCAAGCGACCGTGGTAATCAAGCTCGCTGGATTATTCGACAACTGTTGGCTAAAATTCCGGTAAGAGCCCCACAGTGGCCTGTCTGCTGAGGCCTGTCTGGCTACCAGCACGAGTCAGGGTCAAGCCCAGACAGGGAGGTGCGCCCTCCCCTCCCCGGGGGCGAGGGGACAGCCGGGTCCCCCACTCACCTTCTCTCTCAGCTTTGCAAAGAAACTACACCGGCGACAGTGACCGCTCGCCGGCGTCCTCCGCGTAAAGCAGAAACACGTGAGGCCTGACCATTAACGTCAAGCAAGGTACCTGGGAACTTTCTGGGCCTTAGCAGCACGCGCGGTGAAAGGAGAGCATGCAGGACCCCGCAGAAGAGCCCCACTTACCTGAGGACCCCGGGGAGACGAGGTCTTTCTGGAGAGAGCGCGCGTGTGTGTGCGCGCGCGCGTTCCCACCCACGCCCTCTGCCCCACGGGGGAGTCAGAGCTTAGGGGACAGGGGCGCTGCTGCCACAGTCCCTGGGAAGCACGGGGGCCCGATGGAGGGACGCTGCATGGGATCCGGCCCAGCCCACGGGGACGGAGAGGGTACCGCGGATGCGCGCAACCCCCGGCGCGCACGCCCGGAGGACCTACCGGAGTGCGTCCTCAGGTGGCCCGTGAGGGCGTCCCGCCGGCGGCACGCATAGTTGCACAGGTGGCACTTGAAGGGCTTCTCCCCGGAGTGCAGCTTGATGTGCCGGAGAAGGTTGCCCTTCTGCGTGAACGAGGCCCCGCACTGGTTGCACTGGAAAGGCCGTTCCCCTGGGAGGAGGAGAGGGGTGGGTGAGAACAGAGCTCCGCGAGGGGACACGAGGAGGCCCCGGCGAGGAACTTGTTTCCCACGGGGGCCCGGTGACTTCCACCCGCTGCAGGTTTGATAGAACATGAGGCTTTCAGACTAAACCTGCCAGCTCCTTAACGCTTCACTGGTTGGGTCAATTTGATCTGAAAATCTAATTTTTTTCCCCTAAATCAGAATGGCACATCACAATGCAAATTCAAACTCATTTAAATAAAGTGACTGCAACATTTTGTGATGAAGAGCCACTCTTCCTGATCAGCAGTTTTGGAATAAACCAATATCCAATTTTGCGTGTTGTGGCATTTGGTCGGGTTTTTAATGTGGCTTTTTTCAAAGGGTCTTTAAAATATACCACTGAAGCAGCAAAGTAAAAAGGAAACTCATTAAAAATGCATTTCAGGATCACAAGTTCATTTCAGCGTTACATTCTTATATTTAAATGAAAGGCACTTCATTATAACAGTTATAATAACTTCTTTTCATTTACATTTTTCCTGTATTTTGCCTTTCAATTTCTTCTCCATTACCTGTCTGTCCCTACGCAGGCAAATCAGGAAGGAGACAGACAGAGAGAGTGTGAGGCTCAGAGAGAGAGAGAGAGAGAGAAGGAGAAAGATTGAATAAAATGAGAAGTTAAGGAACTGTGGACGATGCTCCACATGGTCCAAAGAGAAGTCCCAGGTCCCCTCCGCCGTGGCGGGCCGTCCAAGCCAGAGGCGCACGGAGATTCCTGGCTTTTTCCTTCTCCTCCCAAATCCTAAAACCACTAGGCTATCACTCGCCTATCTCCGCAGAAGACCGGGTGTAATTTCAGTATGGATCGTCTGAGAGATGCAATTTCGTCGTGATTAGGAATCCTTTCAGGGCAGGCCCAACAGTGCCTGTCCCCATGGGCTCGGGATCCGACAAAGGGATGCTCGGGCATGTGTGAGAAAAAACACGCCATTGAGCAGTCCCGGGTCCTGGACTCCAAGGCGGTGACTGTGTTCCGTAGCTCTCGTGTAGAAAGGATGACACACTTGTCAGGTTCAAGTAAACCCTAAAGCTCTTTTGAAAACAGCTGCTTTTTTTTTTTTTTTCCTTCTTTTCTTTTTTTAAGAAGAGCTTTCTGTGCCCACAGTATCTGGTGTTGAGATACCATGAAACACACACACACACACACACACACACACACACAACTTCCTGGTAACGGGTTTTTCTTAGGAAGAAAGAATGTGTGAAAATGTATATTTAACAATTTTCTCCATTGCTTAATGTGGTTTTGGCGCACAAGGAGGCACTTACCAGAAGCAACTAGCACAAACCTGTCTGGGACTAAACGTTTATATCGCGATTATCATCGCTTGTATTTTCCAGTGGCCCGGACAGAGGGGCTGCTGTTAAGATGGAAACTAGCTTGTGATGATATTTAATTACAGGCCAGTTGGAGGGATCCCAATACCCACCAGGATGTATTGGTATTGTTCCCAGTGGGCAGCTGGAGTGGACTTGGCCGGGCAAAGAGGCAGGCAGGCGGGAGGTGACAGCGAACCTCACTTGCTGGGGCTAACATCTCAAAGAGTTGGTGGCCGTGTGGCCCCCAGGAGCGTCCAGCAGAGAGAGATCGTTACCTCCTAGAAACACTTCCAGGCCTTCATCACACACACGGGCGTGAACGTGCCTATTTGAACTCCAAGTAGATGCACGGGAAAAGAGAAGTCATCGGTCCTTAGGGGCAGGTGCAGGGAGACCAGCAGGGCGCAATGGATCCTGGCCGAGTGGACCTCTGGCTGAATGTTCCAGAAAGGCTGTCAGTCGGGGGGGCTCACGCCACCCAAAATGCACACAGGACGAGGGGAGGCCGGGCATGGTGAACAGGCGTGTTGTGCCGTGACCCAAGCTAGCTAGCTGCGTGAAGGAGCCCCTCCAGGCTGACGAAGCGCTGCAGATCCAAAGGGCTGGGGGCCGAGCGGGGAACCCAGTCAGACTCTGCCGGGGGTGGGGGGGCCCTCGTCTGTGCAGGAGCTGCAGCCGCAGACCCAGCAGGGACCTCGCCGGCAAGCCATGACTCCCGCCTGCACGACAGGGCGGAGAGGACAGCAAGGCGGCCGTTGCTTCGAGAGTGAAATCTGTCTTCTAATATGAGTCAACGGTTGGTTCTCGTGTGTCTTGCTGTGTCCGGCTTCTTAATCCTGCTGGCAAGCTTTCCTGGAAATCTATTTGCTTCTGATTGCCCGTGCCGGCATGTATATGGAACACGGGACACGGGGCGTCCCGAAGACGGCGTTCTCCGAAGTGACAACCCGGGGCTCAGCTCGAGGTGGCTTCTCTCTGGAGGTGTTGTTAGCAGGACAGGGGGCGCGGCCCCCCTGCGGGTGACAGCACACAGCCCTGTTCCCTCTGCTCCCCTGCAGCTGAGGCTCCAACATTGACTGCCTCCCTCCTCTGGTCCCTAGCTCGCTTCTTGCAGCTAAGCGACATCGGGCTCTCGGAAGCTAGTTCTTTTCCCTGGCGGGATGAAGGCTTTATTATCACCGTTAACTCAACACTGAGCTTTTACTCTCAGGGTCCACAGGTGTCCAAGCCTGGGACCCTCTGTAAGAAGGTCTGAGTCCCACCGATGCCTCCATCATAAAATTTCGGAGGGGATTATCAGAAGAAGGTCGATTACCGAATATAGACCCGAGCTGCGAGAATGAATTCCAGCCCACGGCGGCCAAACCTCTGAGCCAATTATTCTCGGATGCTGGTGGTGATGGGAACCAGGGGAGGCCCGAGACTGTCCTCGATACTTTTCTTGATCTTGATCGTTCAGGGTGCCATCACTTAGGACAATACTGCTGCATATTTGCCTGGCGGGGTTTCCCCCTGCATGGTGTGGCTCTTTCGTACCACTCACCCCTGTGATTCTCACATCAACCCCGAGGTGTTGGTGGGGAAGGCAGTGCTATTACACTTGAATTTAAAAAAAAAAAAAAAAAAGAAACTTAGCGGCAAAACTAGGGACGGAAGTGGTGGGATCAACACTCAGTTCTGAGTGTGGTGCCCACGGCACCTTCCCCAAGGGGAGGCTCTGGGCAGAGGGAAGAGGGGAGCCTACCCCTGGGAGCTGTCGGGTACCAGGGAGGGAAACCTTGGCGTGATTTATACGGCCTTCGAGTTTGAGAAGACACTGCTCAGAAGCACTGGAAATTCAGAGAATTCGGGGTGGAGCTGATGGTTAGCAAAGCGTGCCTTTTCTAACTTCGGATCCCAGAGAAATGGACTGGAAAGCTCCGTAGCATCGTCTGCTTATTCAAACCTCGTCTGGGTCCACCTGCGACCTCCACATTTACGCCAGTGGGGACACGTCATGAAGACCACCCATGAGTGCATTGTTTCAGGAGTTTGTTTGTTTGTTTTAATAAAAGCCAGTCCAGGAACTATGACATTGACGGTCTGCATGTTCCTATTTCTGGAACGTACTTGTCCTGCAAGGGAAGGAATTAGCTTGTTCCCGCGTGCTTGGCACGTAGCCACTGTTTGTGGGGAGACGTGGGCAGCAAACAGCCGGGGCTACTCTGCGTATCTGTTCTTGGCAGGTTTATTCATTAAATGCAATTACTCTTTTTATCGGGGTCAGGCAGGCATTATGCTTTGGCAATTTAGTATGCCAGAATTTGATTCATTTATCAAATATTTATTTAAGCGAATTTTCGCAGTACAGTCAGGCTTTACGTGAATTAGCAAGGAAAGTAATTCATTTGTGAGGTCTATTCGTCCATCAGGAATGTATTAACACGGGTCCCGGCGTATTCTGTTAGGTGCCTATCACGAAGTAACTTACCTTCGCTTTAATTTCCAAGTCATTACAAAAGGGGAGAGCCCGACTACTCTCACGCAAGCCTGACTTAGGGCTCGATGTGAGGGGTCTATTTCATGGGATAACTGGAGGACGAAGGGACGCATTAGGAAAGGCAGAGTTTGCTTAATTTTAGAAGTTACGTTTTTATTGGAAACGCACGTTTTTCCAAAAGTAAACGGGTTTTAGGGGTCTCCAGATGTCTTAACAAACGGAAGACATCGTTTTGGAGACTGTCCCGGATTCGGATGGAAAAATCACAGCCCCACCGAGGCCTGTGTGTCCCGACAAGCCGGCTGTCCCACTCAACGAGTTTTCTGAATTCCTGCTTGATTTCTGATAATCATGGATTTGTTGTGGCCCCGGGGGAGACTCCCGCAGGGCTGCGATTTCACATCTTCTTCCTATGTCCTTACGTTACCTTTTAAGACCTGCTGTGCCCCCAGATTAAGGATTTCAGCTTTTTTTTTTTTAATCCCCTTGCGGAGGGTGGTGGCCGCTGCCGACTTCATAGTGACCCACGGATGGCAACCCCTAGGCAGCCAAGACTTGGGAAAGGTACTTGCATTTTATGTTTACCCTTTCAGTGACCACTAGAGGGGCTGACCTCGTTGCGTTTTGCACACCTTTACGGGAAAAGAGTGGGGTTTCTCTTCAATGCGGAGGACGCCTCCCGCATTCAGTTAAAGGTTACGTGTGGCCCCATTCATGTCTCCAAGACTGTCTGGGGCCATTCGGATTGTCCCAGTGGGAGAGTATGGGACCAGCTTTTTGCCACAGCCAAGCACACAGAGGGGCCGAACTATCTCCCCCTCCCCCTCCTGAGCTTGGGCACAGCCGTGGGATGCTCCACTGTCCTTGTCCCTTCCTGTTTGGGCACAGGAGACCTTCTCTGAGGTCCAGAGCCTCCAACGGACAGAGGCTCCGATGGGACATTCTGTCCCCGTGGGAGGTGGGACCCCAAGCGGCCATCGGCAGTCTGGTCCTGAGGCTCACCTGTTGGTAGGGAAGCCGCTGGAAAACTGAGCGGGACTAGGGGACACACCTGGACTTTGCTGCTTTTCCACAGCTCGCTCACATTTCTATATACCGAGCTCTTGTAGCCTGGATTTCAAAAAGGCACATCTTTTTTGGGGGGAGGTGGTAACAGGGGACCCTAACCGCACAGCTGCCGCTCGTTAGCGGCAGGGGAGACCCCGGCCCCCGTCTGATGGCTTCAAGTCTAGGGTTGAACCGGGGCGTGTTTAGGGGTCCCTCTGGCTGCTCCTTAAGAACAAGGCCACCCCCGGCTACGGCTTGGGACCAGTGCTGCGAGACAAGAGGACTGTCCTCCGCCTGCTACACCCGCGGACCTTTCCAGGCCACCAAAGGGGGAACTACGCCAGGCCTTACCGGTGTGGCTTCTCTTGTGGACCATGAGCACATTGGGGCCGATGCAAATTATCCCACAGACATCACACTTTAGTTTGCCGTTAGGAAGTCGAATGCCTCCAGCTCCCGACAAAGCTCTGCTGCCTTGGCCACTGTGGGAGCCATTCATTTTCTCTCCCGCGGCATCAAGCACTCGTAAATCCTCCGCACATTCTTCCCCATTCAGCTCACAGGCACGCGCATTCTCTTCATCACTCTGAGCCTCTACTTTAACATTACTGGCTGAAAGACACAATACAGGGGCCACTCAGTGTCATCGCAAAAAACAAAAAAACAAAACAAAATAAAAACCAAAAATACACAAAACAGCACAGCAGCAAAAAGACAGCACATCGGAGCACAGAAGGTTCTCAGCGGCTTGTCCCACAGGGACGGCGGCCCCGAGCCGGGCTCCGCGGGCAGGTGGGTGCCGACCGCGCCAGGTGCCCCCGCCCCACCTGGGGCCACACCCCTACTGAGTGATCGTCAAGTCTGACATGCCTCTCCTCTGCGTGAGGCGACCTTTCCCCGTTTCAAGGGTTAATAAACTTTGGGATCAAACTCAGCAAGAGCTCATGCTCCCGTTTCTGGCCACGGATTCCCAAACCCTTTCCGCCAGGGCTCTGATTGTTTCTTTGGTACACGACCCTCCTATCTCCTTTTTTAGCACCTCAGGAGCTCTCTAGAATCTGCCCTGGAGTGGAGCCATGATTTCCTAGGGGGTTTCGAGCTGCTAAAGGGTGGATGGGCAGTTAGTGGATGTGACAGATCCTGTTAGCGTCTCAAGGGGCCAGCCCCACGCGTGAGGGCAGAGGGCCGGCCTTAAGGACCACACTGACTCCTGTTGGCTCTGAATTCCTGATTCTGTTAGAGTCCCATCGAGGGCAGTTATTGGTGCCATCTGCAAGCTTTGTTGGTAAGGAAAATCAGAGGCATTTCGTGCGTATCCTTCTGAAGCACAGCCCGGTGCTGAACCGTGAGTCCCACCCCATAACCAGCAGGAGAGACCACGACAGCCCTGAGAGCTATCACTTCTCATGCGGCCTCTATAAATTAAGAAGAACAGGCAGGCCAATTTTGCCGAGTACAAGAAATGGTGACCTACACAGTCATCGCGGCTACGAAATCTCTGATGGACATTTGGGACCCGTGGGTCTCCAGGTTTGGCCCGTGGACCAGCAGCATCAGCATCAACCAGGAACTTGGGAGAAGAGCAGATCTCGGGGCAGGCCCAGATGCGCAGAGCCAGCAGCTCCGGGGTGGACCCCGTGCCCTGTGTTGTCATGAGCCCTTCCCGTCCAGGGGATCGCGACATCCGGGCACGTCTGAGATCATGGTATTAAGTAACCAACCTCGTTAGTAACCCTTCAGCTTCACTTTATGAGACGCTTTGATTATAAAAGTCAAGAGTCCAGACTCTGAAGTTGACATTCAGGGCTGGGAACGTCCACTCTGCTCATTACCAGCGCTGAGATCTGGGGGGCAAGTCACACACCTTCCCTGGGCCTTGGTTTTCACATCTGTCAAGGCCCCAGGGGCGCCGTGGGGACACAGTGATGGATGGATGAGGAGCCAGCTTAGCACGGGGACTGGGTGGGCCCAGGGGACACACATTCCCCACAGAGCTGTCCGTGGAGGGGGTCCCACCGCAGTGACACCGGAAACACTGCGTGTGTGCCAGGCACACGGCACTTTACTCCCCCTGTGGTATTTAGCTCTCAGGGACCCGCTCAGGGGGTCCTGCTGTCATCCTGTTTCACAGTTGAAGCTCGGGCACAGAGAGGTTGAGCCACGTGAGAAGGTCACACAGCCAGCAAGTGGCAGACCCGGGAGGTAGCGCGGGCAGCCTGGCCCCAGCGCCCACGTTCCTAGCTGCTGCACGGCCGAGATTTTCCCATCGGCTCTCTGGGGAGACAAGTAACTAAATGAACGGGACGGCGAGTGGGCACACGGGTCAGCGCCCAGGAGGGACCACCGCGTCTCATCAGAACCCAGTGTTACATCCAGAAAGAGGGCGTCCCCACCTGTACGTTCCCACTAGATTCCGGAAGATCGGACCCCAGGGGTGCCCCAGAGGGGGCTCCTGCTGACCTCTCGTGGCTGCCAGAGAAAGGGGCCAGGTCCCACGGACACGGGGGGTACAGGGCACGAGGCAGGCCAGGCGGTGGGGGTGCCATCAGGCCTCCTGACCTCGGAGCGCTCTAGAACCCTTATTCCCAGGTACGCGCCCTCCAGGGGCAAGCTCATTCTCTAACAGGACCCTCAAGTTTCAAAGACTTCTGAATGCCTTCACCTGGGATTATTTGTAATCATCCGATTGGTGGCTTTTTTTTTTTTTTTTTTATCAATTGAGCCCAGGGCATTGAAGGAGACTGGAATTCGAGGTTCCGTGATGCTGCGGGTCCCTGAAGGAGAGAACGCAGACGACACCCCAGGTCACGGGGGGGGGGGGCGCCAGGTCGGGCAAACCCACGGTTCCAGGTCAGAGCTGGGGGCAGACGCAGAGAGTTTGAGGGCTGGGAGCCTGCTCACCCTTGGGGGACAGATTCCAGGCCTCGTTAGGACAGGGAAGGTCTGTAGGGACCAAGGGGAAAGGATGACAGGGAGGGGCCTGGGGTCCCACTGCGCAACACTGTCCCCATAGTCACGCCAGAGCCAAGCACGAGCGACAGCTCTTTCAAATGGGCAGAAAGCATTCTTATCTTTTTTTTTTTTAGATTTATTTATTTGAGAGAGAGTGGGGTGGGGCAGAGGGAGAGGGGGAAGCCCTAGCAGACTCCCTACAGATCCCTATCTCTGTAGACAGTTGCAAAGCGGGTGCTGGCCACACAGAAGGGATGGCTGGACTCCTGCCCTCCGAGGAGGGCGTCCATGAAAACGGGGTGTCCCCTCTGGCTAGGAGGAGAACACGGGCAACAGGCCTCATTATTTTCAGGGTTCCAGGGCACAAACCTATCGCAATAAGTCACAAACACACTGGTCTCAATATTGTGATCTAAGGGACATAGATGTCCAGTCTCCTTAAGTTAAAACACCTTTAAAAAAACCCCACAGACTCAGGAGGGGGGAGGGATCAGCCCCACTTATCTAAGTGTGAAAAAGGTTTTGGGGCTGATGGTTCAATTAGTGATGTGGCTGGAAAAAGGAGAAACGGGAGATGCAGACTGGGGGTATGGCACGGGGTAGGGGGCAATCCGAGTCACAGGGCCCCCGGGGGGCCCGGCCATGTGTGCGCCTCCTTTAAAAGGGCGAGCCCAGCCTGAAAAGGTCAGAAGGAAGGAAGTCAGTGGGGGCTGAACGCCCTGGGGGTCTCCACGGGGTTGGACCGGCTTGGACAAAGAACTCGCGGGCAGAGAGACTGAGGCCGGACAGGAAAGTGGGCGACCTGGGTGGCGCGGGCCCAGTGCGGCGTGGGGGGCCCCCAGGGTGGGGGGCTCCTTCTGCAGCCGGGCAGGCGGCCTCGCGCTCCTGGGGCAGAGTGAGCACCGGGGGCTCCCCCTCCTCCTGCATCTCCGTGCCCACGTGTGACCTCGGGAGGCCTGTCGGACTGCTCAGCTGTGTCTGAATTCCACAACCCGGGAAGGGTTCCCAGTAAGGAGGACTCTAGTCCCTGGAGGAAAATCGAATGGACCGGGCCAAGTCCTCCCGTCCTTCCTAATCGGTCTCCTTCTAGTCACTTCCATGAAACCAGGTCTCCCCAGCGTGGGCGTTCATGGTTGTCGGGTCCGCCCCTCGGGCACCGTCTCCGAGCTAACTGGGGGTCACGACGTGCTCTCCCCTCCCTGGACTCCAAAACCCCTCGCCCGCCCCGTTTTCTCCGGGCCGGAACTGCTTAGACGCGCTGTGCTGTCTATGAAATGCTACACTCTCCCTCGATGTGGGGGTTTCACGTATAAATCTTTTGCAAGTCCATCCTCCCCACCATTTAGAAAAACGCCGAAATCAGTACGGCACCGGATTGAGCTGATGAAATATGGACCATGAGGTGAGACTCCCGTGCGTCTTTACCCCCGGGTCCTGACAGCGCGTGGACAGGGGCCCGAGTTTATTATTCAATAACCGCGGCTTCTCTTTGGGGCGGGTGTCTTCAAGTCTTGAGTCCAAAGTAACTTCCCTTCTCAGATGCTGTCTTACATTAGGAAAAATGAAGATATTGTGACAGAACGTAGAGGCCTTCTGCGTTATTAGTAATGCAGCAGACCCACGGGAGACCCCAGACCCTTAAGGCAAGGTGGACCTCGCTCGGCTCATACGCACGTTCCGTACTGAACGGTCTGGAGAAACCAGGGAACTCAGGATCGATGGGGCCAAGAGGTCTCTGCGGGCTGCCAGCATCGCCCGGACTCATGAATGATTAAAACGTTATAATGCATAGATAAAACGTGCCCTGCCAGCCCCCGGACCTGACTAATGGGTTGCGTTTCCTCCCTGTTTTCCTTGCCCTTCTGGAATGTGTCTTTCTATTTACTGGTAAGGTAAACGTTTGGTTCTCAGACTGGGCATCATGGAGAAAACATTGTGAAATCGTCCCTGTGGTCCGAGTTTAGGCCACGGGAGCCTCTTCAAGCGCTCCGTGTTTTAAATGAACAGAAAAAGGGGAGACGGAAACGTTCCTGCAAATTGTGACCGGCAAGCGAAACGCAAAGGGAATAAAAAAGTTACGAGAGATCTTGGATGAGTGTAATTAAAATTTGAGATGGAGAGGAAATGTGTAGGTTGTTTCTTTTTTTTTTGTGCGGCCTCTAAAAGAGATTTGGGAGAACTTTTAAGTATTTTTAAGCTAAGAAAACCACTTATTATAACCTTTATCATTTAAAATATAGGGGTTTTGGGGGTGCTTGGGGGGGCTCAGTCCATTAGGTGTCCAATTCTTGATTTTGGCTCAGGTCACGGTCTCAAGGTCCTGAGTTCAAGACCCGTGTTGGGCACCACAGTCAATCATAACAACAACTCCCCCCAACCCCAATAAAATGTAGCGGTATTTTTCTTGTCAAGATGCATGATTAGACACATCTTTACCCTTTTTTGATTACTTCAGGCCTTCAAATGAAATGAAGTCAGGGACAGAGAAGTCTGACAACAGAATGACTTAGAGGCACATTTACATTTTTCCTCGGATAACTGGGGACACCAACTGGGATAGAGAAGGTAGTGGGGGTCCAACAGGTTCTATTTTTAATTTTCAAGAAGGAAAACAAAGAGGTGAGGCCGGGCGAGCAGGGCCATTCCCCACCTTGCCCACCAGGTGGCGATGTTGGCCCAGAACAGCTGGGTTGCAGTGGGGGTGGGGAGGTCAGTCCTCCAGGCCCTCAGCCACCTGTGCGGGGGAGGGGGGGGTATGTACAGTCTGGGGACGTGATGTGGGGCGAGGAAGAGAGCGAGCTACCAGTACCTTGTGATTCATTTGCATAAATATATAGACAAGCGTATAGCAAAACATGCATCACCTACCCCAGGAAAACGTCCAAGTAGCATGTATGTTTCCATGAGTATGTCCCAGTCTGTTTGCCCCTGAACCTCCCCCAGATTTAGTGAGAACATCGCAGGGCGTAAGTGCATTTGGCGCCTCAGCATCTCAGCAACGGGACTGTTCATCTCAAAATTAACACGGCTTCCGTGTCCTAACACCTCCGGGTCTGATTTCACCACAGGAGAGCACACCCCTCTACACACACACACACACACGGAAACACATACACATCCATCCGTGTCTCCCAGAAATAACTCAGGCTGTTGTGTGCAAGTGGAAGCAAAGGAAGACGAGTGAGGGAAGAGTCTCGATCATTTTCTTCTCCTGGGAGAGCCGTCCATTTCCAGTCTGGGTTGTTGCCACATCCTCTAGACAGCAAAGAGTTTCGATGACCAGGATGTCAGAAACTTACCTTTCCCATTACTGACACTTTTCAGATTGCTCCCAGATCGATAATTGTTACAGTATTAACGAGCGGAAGCCTTTGAAGCCGGCATCAGTAAATTCTCTCCTGTTGGCTGATGTTGCTTTACAACACGAGATAATCACTGACGCAGGCTTCGGAGGCTTCGGTCCTAAAGGGGCAGGCGGCCAATCTGTGCTGCTTTAAATATCTTTACAGCATTTTTTAAAAACCCCGGTCCATTCCTTCAACTACTCCCTCAAAGGTGCTGCCCCGTTCTATGTGCCGTTTATCATCTCTCAATACCTAAAAATGAAATTAACATCTGCTTTTGGTTTAACAGCTCAGGGAAGGACCATCCTGAGGCCCCGACGTACTGAGTGTGTCTGCTTGGGCAGCGAGGCACCGCACCGCAGACTAACGGCCCCAAAGCCCCGCGATGTTTCTCTTCTCGGTTCTGAAATTAATACCTCAGAGCAACAGAGGGGGAGGCTGTCTCTTCCTCCTGTCCCACAAATCTGAAAAAGTCATCGTGCACCCACTTCGGCCCGTCTCATGGCGACAGGAAGCCTGGCCATTTTATCATCAAACACACTGGAAAGGAGATACTCATCGCGTTAATGGCAGAACTGTTGGTTAGCATTAGTGGAGGAAGAGATCGGTGCTAGTGTCCCTTGTACCTCTGTTACTGCTCCAGAAGGCATGTTCCACAATCCACTCTTCCAATGGCCTGAAACGTTACATATTCACTTTCTCATGGCAGTGATGCCCCAGACCGTGGACGTGTAATGAACAGGATGGGCAATGTTTACCTCATTTTTTTTTCAAGTATGAAGGCAGGTGATGAAGAATCATGCATTTACACGATTTACACTATGGAAACGGAGGATGAAATGAATACACGTTTCTGTTGTCTAGAAGCAAGGCATATACTTACGAGAGAAAGATTTGGGAATGAGTGCATGAAAATCCCTAAAGCCATCAGCCCCATATACAACTGCAATAAAGAAGGAGAAAAGAAAGCTGAGTTTTGATAATGTTCGCGAGACAGAGTAAGCATTTCACAGAAAGCGTACTCTTTTTCAAAAAGAGGTATTACTGCTCAAGACCGTTAGTTCGCTAGTGATCTGGAACTCTCAGCCTTCCCACAGGCAACAGACAAGGCAAGTCAGTGATGCTCAGAAAGCAGGGCCGTGACTCCAGAGTTCTGAGCTCCTGCACGTTATCTACAGTGCCCGCTGTGCTAAACAGCTTGGGGGTCGTAACCAAGAACACATTCTAGAACCACGAGGAACGTTACCCAGAATCGGTACCCACGGACCCCAGCCCTGAGCGTCGCGTCAGAGCTCGACCCCGGAAAGCACGTATCCTCACGAAAGCTCCGTGGTTCTTGCCGGGCTGAACACAGAGCAAATGCCCTTCCTTCACCTTCTCAACGTTTCTTAGAAAGTGTTCATAGAAAATGAGAAGCGTTCACACGACACCTTGGGCGGGGGAGAATTAGTGTTTTCCCCTACCTCAAAAGGAGCTATCAATTTCTGTGGGTATTCCTTATCAGCTGCTCTCATAAATGGTATCGGCGCCTCAAATCTTCAAGTTCTCGTTCTGTTTTTATAGGTCAAAGTTTCCCGCCGCGTGTCTGTGTGTCTGAAGGCCTAGGAGATACCACCCACGTGTACACGCAGAGGATGTGTGCAGACGTGAGCGGGCACACACACACCGTTCTCTCTCCAAGGGCGGCATCGCATCTCTACTGGGAGCTGTGAGCACAGCAAAGCTGCTGGATTAAACCCTTTGGGTCCCCTGCTGGATTGGCTGGGGAAGGACCTCACCGTGTCTTGCAGGAAACAGACCCGCAGAACCTTGCTGAAACCGGTTCGAGCTTCCAAACTTATCTGACCCCAGACCCTCCCGGTCGGTCGTCCCAGGAAACATTTATTAAAATATTGCGATGATGCGCAAAGCTATTCCTCCAAGTGACCACCTTAATTATTTCCCGACAAACCTTGGGTCTTCCTTACGGATGCTGTCCCTCGACAGTCCCAACCTAACGGAGACGGTCACTATCCTACGTCCCATCCAACAGGCAGGTCAGCGGCGGCCTGCCGGGGCGCACCCGTGCTCCGTGTCTACAGCCGGCCCGCGAAATGACGCCGAGTTTACAGCGAGCTTTGCACGAGCTCTGAAGCCTCAGGTCAATTTTTCCAACCCCAGTGTCTCTGGGCACAGGGGCTGCGCCCATCTCAGGGGATGGGAGCAAAGGCAGAGTCTTGCCTTTTAAAAATGAGGGCCTTATGATTCGCGACCTAAGACTGATGAACTGTTTCACCAGATATTGCCACACGCCCCGAGATGCTGCTCAGATGACACGGGAATGGCCACAGCTCGTGTGTCCCGTGATGAACACAGTGGTGAGAGGTGCTCACGGTCACCGGTAACTTCCAGGGATGGCAGCAAAGGGACTTGAAAGGTACGCTATCTACAAACTGTGTGATGGTGGCAAATGGAGACTTAACATAGGTCTCTGGGCCGTCCCAGCCCTGAAATACAGAACTCCATCAGAGGACCTCACTAGACATTAAAGCTTCATCGTTTTTAACAGAATCCCTTCCATGCCTCCTATAACTCAAACCTTTTGCGTTTTGTCCTTCACCTTTGATTCCCTAGATTCCCTAGAGTGGACAAAGGGCTCGAACCACCAAACACGGCTGTGCTGGTGGGAATTCAGTCTTGCTCATGCCCCCCAGCCCCCCGCATTCGCGCCCTACCCAATTCTCAGCTTGGAAGAAGAACACGGCATTCCCATGGGCGGTAACGACGCACAACAGGGAAACCTGAAACTCACCGTCTCCTGTTCTGTCCGGTTTCGTCTGCTTCTGTCCTATCTGGTTCCTTTTGGTTCTGCCCAGTTCTGTCTGGTCCTTCCTGTCCACTCCTGCTTTATTCTATTTTAGTCTCACGGAGGCACTCACGGGGAGTCTGTAAATGCCAGGGACTTGCAGAGAACTTTCCATAAGCTGCCTTCCGTCTTCTCCACGGTCCCAGAGGCAGGAACTAGCCTGATTTACGGGGGAGGACACTGGGGCTCCCGGAAAGTTCTGAAATTTGTCTTGCCGGTGGTTGGCATGGGAAGGTGCAAGCTGAGTCGCCAACACATGATGGTCGGTGTTGGGAACACACCTTCTCCCCATGCAGGAGGCACTGCATCTCATGGGTCCCCATCTGGCCCGGAGCCGGCTGGTCCAGGGCTCACGCAGGCTGACGGGGCTCACGTGCCCTCAGATGGGCCACAGAACCTTTCTTCTCGCTCATCTGCAGGTGCACCCCTGTCCTGTCCCTTAGCGCAGTCCTGCCCGAAAGCCTAAGACTCGAGGCAAAGCAGCCCCAGGATGCCGCCCCGTGGGAGCAAGGAAGTGATGCCTCCTTCAGGGGCTTTCAGGCTTGCGTTCCGTCCTTTAGCAAATCCCACCCCAAATTTTAGGCCGCCACAAAAGGGCCCAGATAGAAAAAGATTCAACGTATCTTAAGTGTCCTGAACGCCGTGAAACGCGTTCTCCTCCGGTTCGCTCGGCAGGAATATCTGTGGGCCAGTACCCCAGGGATATCTTCAGAGAGAATGGCACCAATGGCTCAGAGTCTGAGTTCTATGCAGTCTGCCCCCTTGGCGAACATTCTGGAAGAAGGAGGACACGCCCCCAAACCACACTTGTCGGTTCGCATGCGGCCGTGCACGTGAATCCCTCACGCCGTGGTCCCCATCGGGAGCCATCGAAACAGACCTGAGATTTTCAAAGCAGGAGGACGAAGTCCGTTCCACTTTAAGTCAAAGGAGGATGCGGATGATTTTCTGGGGAGAGTCAACCCGTACACCTTTGTAGGGAGAAGTTAGAAATACGCTGGGCTCTGACTTTCCTACATATTCTTCAAATCGTATTAGCCCATTGGGCACGGATGGATCATTAATTTATTAATTTATTAATGAGCATATCATTAATTTATTAATGATAAGTTAATGTATTTATTATTAAGATGCTAATTAGATAGGAATGTAATTAAGATTAATATAAATATTAGGATATTGATAAAGATACTAAGATATTAACTTGTGTAAGGATGGTCTGCAGTGATCTTTGCAAGGCTTACAGATTTGGCATTTCACGACTGGCAGCCGAACCCTGGTGGTGAGCCAGCGACAGGGTGCCCCGATTTGGGATGGCAAAGAAAGGCGAAGGACAGGATGGGTGACCCTCGCCAGAGCCCAGACCGTATGACTGCAGTCGTGCTGGGGAAGGAGTTGACCTGCATAGTTACTCTGCACATCCAGCTGCTTGTGGAATCCTTCCACACCTACACCTTCCTGAGATGCTTATTTGTTCCTAGTCCATCCTCAACGTTGCCCAGGGAAGAGAGGGCTAGCGAATGTCTCCCGATGGCTCAGTCCCGGGAGGCACTGTTGTTGGGCCTCGTCGAAGAGGCTGACCTCCAGGCCAGCGTAAAGACTGACCCACGGGCGCAGAGCCGCGGAGCGCTGGTCTCCGCTCTTGTCTCTCCACCGCGTCGATCCTAAGCTGCTCCTTTCAGGACACGTCGAGCTTCCCATCCTGCCTCCTTCCCAGGCTCCGGGGGCCCCTGGCGTGCGGGTTCCAGTGTCTCCCTTGGCCCGGTACCCAGCACGGCCCCAGCCGAATGCCACACACCGAGGGGTGCACAAAATGTTTGCAGAAGGAGGCAGCGGGCGTGGGCCAGGGCCTCCCGGCTGTGGGAATTCACCCGGGCTCTCACCGCCCGGCTCACCCAGATGTGAACTCCAGATCTTTCTGCAGACCCAGCGACCCTTTCTCCCCCCTACCTGTGCCAATGGCGCTCGTATCTGGATTCCCGGAGCTCAAACCCACGCGGGTCCCCACCCCCGACCCCAGACTCCCACAGCCTACTTCTGATTTCTGACCCGACGGACGTTCTCAATCTTCCTGCTTTCCAGTCGCATCACCCCCCAGCCCCGCCGCCCAGCCGAGGCTGCCTTGGCCGGCGCCACATCCTGCCAGGGCTTCCTGGCCCCCCTCCCCCTGGGCACCCCGTGGGGACGCATCCTGTGGGCCTTGCCGTCCGGCTCCCCTTCATCGGTCTTGCCCCCTGCTCTAAGATGATCATGCCAAAGGCTGCCTTCCTCAGTCCACGTCCACAACCAAGGTTCCCACGGGCCGGCGCTGGTACTGCGAGCCCCAGATCACAAGACCTGCGTCTGAGTCCCTCCAGGACTGGTCCGCAAGGATGGCGACCCTCTCAGCAGGCCACCCCGCTCAGATAATCAAATGCATGAGCCTTATGGAAGAATGTTAAGAAAAAGCAAACTCACCCGCTGCACCTTATTTGTGGATACCCCGAAGCTTACGCTCGGCTGTGCGGATCATTATTTCCTAACTAAGCCTCTGCCGCCATGGGAACGTGGTCCCCTCCTGCAGCCCCGTCCATCCCCACCGTCCACACGGGTGGACAGTCCTCCTCCACTCTCTCATCCTCACGGTGCTCACCCCAAAGCTGGTTCTCTCTCGGACCGTCCCCCGCCCAGAATCCTCACGGCACGTGCCCAGTTCTGGACTTGATGTGGTCCGGAGCCCAATTCTGTGCTCAGCTGAAGAGGCTACACGTATTGGCTTCCCTCCCGCCCCCCGCCCGCCCCGTTCTCCTCCTCTTGCACGTTGCCCGGAACGTGCAAGGTGCTCAGGATAGAACTGCTGAATCAACAGCCTTTCCTACGACTTTCTGAAGACAACTATCAGATCTGAACATTTTCAGAAGCTCATTCACATCCAATGCGAAGCTGCAAAATACGCAGCAGAAAGCACTTGAATTTCCTACGTCGGCAGAGAGTGAGGTTCCCAAGAAACCGGGCGCTTTTGGAGGCAGTTAAAAACAGGGAAAATCGCTCTTGCTGGTTTCTACTCAGGGCTGGACTTGACGGCAGGCTGTCCACACGGAGCGCACAAGGGCTGCCTTTCAGTTTGAATGGGTCCCCTGTGTCTCGTCCCCTTACAGGAAGAGGGGCAGCTTCTGTGTGCGCAGTGGGGTGCAGCAAATTTTGGGCCAGAGAGGTGTCTGGCCTTCAGCTCCACACCCCATCAGCTGTGTGGACTGGGCGGTCCAGGGCCACCTACTCTGAGCCTCAGTTACCTGCCCTGCCACGTGAGAATAAGCATATCTATCCTCCCCGGGTTTTCGTGAAGACTCAGGCCCTCAGTGTGCTGAAACTTTTTTTTTCTTTTTAGTGGAAAAGCACAGACAGATAAACATCCACCCTGTCAACAAAGACTTCAGGGCCTATGGGATCGGCTACAGCCCACTGACATTAACTGAATTTTCTAAATGGGGGAGAAAACCAGGGAGAATGCTTTGTGGGATCACTCGCTGTGACAAGCAAAGACACATGTCCCCAGGGAAACTGCTGTGGGCACCATGACCCCCTGAGTCCATGCAGGCTTCCCGCTGGCCCCGAATACTCCTGCTTGGTGCTCCCCTCCATTTGGGAATTACGCTGATGGGGTCTCGGGGACCCGCCAAGGTCGTGGGACAATTTTGGGTGCTTGAACTGAGCTTTGACGACGATGACTGAAGTCAACTTTGTTTTATTTCAAATAAATAAATGTATTTATTAATTTAATAATAATAAATTAATAATAATTATTAAATAAATTTATAAATAAATAAATTTAATAAATAAATTAAATTAAATAAATAAATAAATAAATAAATTAAATAAATAAAAATTATTTATTTATTTATTAAAGCCATCTGTCAAATCTGCCTTCCAGAGCAGACCAGGCGCAGGGCTAAGCGAGAGCCTAGGGAACAGATGAAAACCGGGTTTCGACCCTCCGTCTCTGTCGGCAGCCCAGCTGGGCACCGACCCTATTTTTGTTTATGTTTTCTTAATCAGTTATTAATTTATTAATTGATTACTAATTAATATTTATTAATCTGTTATTAATCTATTAATCTGCTCACAGCGAACGAAAGGGCAGAGCAAAAGTTCTAAGGTACAGACCTGTGACTTAGAAAGGGAAGAACTAAGTGAAGAGCTTCCTTCTGAAGGGCACAAGTAAGAAAACAGCAGGTTGAAAAATGATGATTCTATTCATGGGATTATCCTTGAAAGTCCCTGCTCTGGTGTCGTTCGTGGCCTCCTGTCCCCACCCACCCCCTGGACCCAGTTCATCACAACTCAGGGGTGAGACATCCCGCAGATTAAAGAACACGGTGAAGCATAGTTTCTGTTAATGTCCTTCTTGCTATTTCGTTTCTTTTAAACGAGAAATTACCTTTTTTGGGGGGCGAGGGGTAAAAATAACATTTGCCCGTACTAAAGACCCAAAGTGTACAGAGGTAGCAAGATGAGATTTTCAGAAATTCACCTCCCAACCCCTGTCAATCTAAAGAAATCGTGCGAGGGAGAACACGGGGTATGATACTAAAATAAGTAATAAAAACAGTGACAGAGCGGAATCCAAGTTTTAAAAAGAGAGAAGGGACATCTGCAGGCCCCGAATCAGGCCTGGAGGAAATGAAGCTGGCTAGAGAAACCGACAAGACAGCGGAGGTCCCATCGTGCACTAAGGGGGGAGCCCAGCCGGGGTCAACCCCAGGCCAAAGCGACAAAGGTCCTCCTGCATGTCACATCTCACCCCCCGGGGGTGGGGGGGCGTTCATGCTGGGGCACACAGGCGCCGACAGTAAAAGGGGGACGTTCTACAAAGCGACTGTGTCAATGGGCTGGGGTGACTGCCCAGGTGTGGCTGTGGGCGCAGGGCCCCTTTGCCCGCAGGCCCTGCAAGGACAGCGCTGTGCTCCCCTGTGCACAGGGCAGAGCTCACTCCCCAGTGCCCAGAGGAGGGGACCCCCAGCGTCCCAGGGAGGCTACAGCATGGGACCTCCGCGAAGCCAGGCGACCCAGGCGCCGGGCAGCCGTTTGCGCATGCGCCCCCGCGGAGGTCCCCGCAGCCACACTTGGGGTGCGGTTATCCCGCGGGCACATTCGTACTGAAACACCAGGCGGAACCCTCGCTGCCAGGGGGAAGGGAGTGTGGCAAAATGCGGCACGGGAGTGGAAAGGAAGTATTGCAAGTGGCTGTTACACCTGCCGGCTTCTCAAGACTGTGGGAGTCCGCGCGGCCCTGGGAAGCAATCGGGGGAGGCGCGGGAGCCGGTGCTCCTGCTGGAAAATGGGGAAGGGCTGAGCTCTGTCGCCGGCCTCCGGGCACCGGGGTGGAGGGGACACAGCTCCCATCCAGGCTGGGCAAACGCTCTGGGCCATTCCCCACCCTTCCCCACGCCTGGCACCGGGTCAAGCCCCAAAGATTCCAGGAGCCCAGGCCCTGCTTCGGGGAGGTCGCAGATAAAGTAATCTCCCCCAGGACACACAGAGGGTGGCTCCCTGCCGTCCCTCCCTTCCAGAAGCTCTGAGGAGTCCCTGCCAGAATTCCAAGCAAAAGGTGACTCAGCAAAGGCTGAGCAGGGTCAGGAAGAACAGCTCGGGGCGCTGGCCCGGGGTCCCTGAGCCCAGAGGGGCAGGAGCGGGCTCTCTGGCTTCCGATGGGCACTGAGCCTTGAGGGAAGCGTTCACCGAGTTGGTCACAGCAGCCACGAGGCCCTCATTCCTGCCTTTCCCGTTTCTTCCTGTTCTCTGCCCCACAAGCATACTTGGCAGGCTGGAGCTCAGCCGGTGAGCTGGGGTTCGGGGTGTGGGCAGGGAAGAGCAGGAAGTGTAAGCGGCCTTGGTCATGCGCAGAGGAAGACAGGGCGGAGGTTGGGAGAGTGGCTGAGGCTGAATCGCCTGGGGGGCGGGGGGTTGCATCTGGCCTGGGTCCCCACAGAGATCACTCTTCCCGCGCAGGTATTTCCCAAGGGCAGCCCAGGAAAAGAGGCTCGAAGCTCGAGAGCCTGCCACTCGCGGTGCCTTTCGCAAAGACAGCGAGGCGGTGTGGGACGGGGAGATGGGAGTCCCCTCGCTCCCAGCACCAGATGACCCCCCTCATTCCTGGGGGCACGTTCACGGGCCCCAGCCCCATGAGCCAGCCGCAGGCAGGAGCCTCCAGACTCCAGCCCCCACTGTGCTGGGAAGTCACAAATCTCCTGCTCCCTCCCTTCGGTTACTGGCCAGGAACTGTGACCACCACCCATGGCAGGGTTCCCTGGTCCCCAGCTGACACCCAGGCTGCGGGGACACAAGGCTACTTTAAGCTCTTTAGTAACTAGCGTTAGCCAACTGCTCACCTCCAAATGCTCTCAAGGGATTCCCTAACCACCCCCTCCTCCTTCCCCTTCCTGATCTCTCTCTCTCAGGATTTCCAAACTCCGCTCTAGGCAACGAACTAAGGAAGGGGATGACGGAGGGAGGGGCTTAGGGAAGGAACTGCCCCCGCCCTCCTTCCCGCTCCAGGCTCTGGGGCTTGAGAGCCCCTCGAAGGTGACCCTGGAATCCAATGGCTGCCCTGTCCCCGCAGGTCTGGAGGGTCAAAGGGCAGGAAGCTCCCCCCCCCCCCCCCAGCAGCGCTGCCCGCCCACAGCCTCTGACTGGGACCCAGTCATCACTCAACAACCTCCCACTCCCCGGCACCTCCGTCAAAACTGCACATCTTTTGGGAAGAACCTTCAAATATCACGCTTTTTTTTTTTTTCCTGGTAGATGTCAGCTGCTTCTCAGGACTCCAGAGGCTCAGAAAGTCCTGTCCTTCACTCCAGCACCATTTCTTTGAAATGAGGGAGGCTCTTCTCTTTCTTTTCCCCGGTCTCTGTCGCTTTATGATTCAACTCTGTTTACTGGGAAGCTCGGGAGAAGGACGAGGTCCCGGTGATGCCGAACT
>CM053614.1:86236564-86259381 GCA_028646535.1 Procyon lotor | reverse complement strand
GGTGGATTTAATTCTTGGTGAGGACTAGCTCCTGGCTTTGTTAACAGCTGCCTTCTTACGGCATCTTCCCACAAATGAAAGAGAGAGCTGTTCTTCCTGTTCTCCTAAGGGCACTAATCCCATCATGAGGACCGCACCCCTGTCCTCTTGGAAACTGTATTATTTCCCAAAGGCTCCACCTCCAAATATCATCACAGCAGGGAGGGGAGGGCTTCAACATATGAATGTGGGGAGACTTGAGCATGAACATTCAGAGCCTAACAAGGTGTGTAGTTTGAAAATCTTATATTATTTCACTGACCCATGGCTTTCAGATGGTATTGCTGTCTGGCTTATTGTTGTGGTTGGCCGAAGTAGTCAAACTCCACCTTCGGATGGCTAATCTGGTGAGTTCATTTGCTCGGAGGGACACCAGCTCCTCTAGTCACGTGTATTGAGGGAAGTCCCATTCTGGTCTGCATGAGTCCCAAGAGTTGAAGGGGAGGGGAGAGAATTCAGAGCAACAGCACCAAATACCTATTTTCTGATACTCCAGGAGACTCTTCTGGTTAAGGTTTACCTTTAAACCCCTAGCAAGTGGTTCACCAAGACCATCAACATCAGCAGCACCAGGGAACTTGCTAGACATGCAAATTACTATCCTCGCCTTAGACCTAGTGCAGCAGAGATTCTGGAGTGGGCACCAGCGATCTGTGTGGTTCAGCCAACTTTCCAGGTGTTGTGGATATAGGCTCAAATCTGAGAACCATTCCTAGAGAGTAGAGCAGTACTAGAGGGTTAGTCTTGGAGGTATATAACGATCTAGCTTTGGGGGGTTGGAATCAGAGGAGTAGGGAGTTGAATGCCTAAGAGTAGCTTGGTCATCCATTTTCTTCAACATTTCACACCAATCTGCCCTTTCTCTGCCCTGATGTTCCCCAACAGGTAGTGGCATCATTGGTAGGGACCTTTGCTGAAGAGCTATGAAATAAAGAAAAGAAGCAGAAATTGCCTTGTGGGCATAGGAAAAAGGAGAAGTCAAAAGTCTTTCTGCCCGTTTGTCATCCTGTTGCAATTCCTGGCCCTTCTCTCCACCAACTACAACTACCCGTCTTCCCTTTACCCACGAGTTCAGGATAGCCCTCAGAATCCTGAAGGGATTCACGTGCTTTTGTTCATTCTTGTTAATTCTGCCTCAACTCCTGTAATTTTATCAGGTTTAATTTGAAGATGGTGTGCCCAAACTGCCTTAACATGGCATTTTGTCACCTACTCGGGAAATTCCAATTCTCTAAGTCTCTCGTCCTGATTTTCTAGAATAGTCCTGCTGTGACATTCTAAACAGATCTACCTCTTGTGTGCTTCTTTATAGATGTTATTGTTTAGAGTACTTTTAGGTTCACTGAAAAACCGATTAGAAGGCAAGAGATTTTTCTTAAACCTCTTGTCCCCACCCATGTACAGTCTCTCCCACTATTAACATCTCCCACCAGAGTGGTACATTTCTTATAGTCCATGAACCTACACTGACATTTCGTCATCACCCAAAGTCCATGGTCCACATTAGGGTTCACGCTTGGCATTGTATATTCTATGGATTTTGACAAACGTGTAATAACATGTATCCGCCATTATATTATCATACAGAGTAGTTTCACTGCCCTAAAATCCTCTGTACTCTGCCTAGTCATCCCTCCCTTCCCCCTAACTCTTGGCAAGCTGATTGTTTTAATGTCTCCATATTTTTGCCTTTTCCAGAAGGTCATGTTGTTGGAAGCATACGGTTTGTAGCCTTTTCGGATTGGTTTCTTTCACTTAGTAATATGATTTAAGTTTCCTCCATGTCTTTTCATGGCTTGACAGCTCCTTTCTTTTTAGTGCTGAATAATATTTCGTTGTCTGGATGGACCACACCTTATTTCAACACTCACCTACTAAAAGACATTTTGGTTGCTTCCAAATTGCGGCAAGTATGAATAAAGCTGCCATACATACCCATGTGCAGGTCTTTGCATGGACCTAAGTTTCCAAATTATTTGGGTAAATTCCAAGGATTATGATTGTTGGATCGTACGGTAAGAGTGTCTTTAGTTTTATAAGTAACTTCCAAACTGTTTTCCAAAGTGGCTGCACCATTTTGCACTCCCTCCATCAGCAAATGAGCATTCCTGTTTCTCCACATCTTCACCAGCATTGGGTGTTATCAGTGTTTTGGATTTTGGTCATTCAAATATAGGTATGGAGGGGTAGCTCATTGTGGTTTTAATTCGCATTTCCTAATGACATGTGATGTTGAGTATCTTTCCATATCTTTTCATGTTACTTCCATCCTTTCTATATTACTGGCAATGAGGTTTCTGACAGCAAACACTGTCAGCATGTTTCTGCATGAAATTATTGCATTGCTTCTTTATTAGTTTTTAACTTCGGGTCAGTCTCCTTCAAAACTAAAATTGCATCCCCATTTTATAAAACCAACAATAAAATGAGCTCAAGTATTTGACTTGCCATTAGTAATACAGCTAGTCATCATTCGTCTAGCCCAAGAATTGATATTGTTCAGCATGTTATCATTTTTAGAATCATCCTGAATCCAATTTAAAAGTTGGAGACTATGTTTTTATTTCTTTTCCTCAACGAATAAGTAATGGAGTTTCATGTAACCCCTTCCAATTATTTAAATATCAGAGAATATAAACTATCAGATCTAATCTCATTGAATAAAGTCAATGTCCACTTTCAAAAGCACTTTTAGTTGTTTTCCTTCCAATTCTAGCACATGTTTGATCTTCCCAACATAGAAACCTTTAGTTTTAGCTCAAATATTTTTTTAAGGAAAAAAAATAAAACCTAATAAAAAGTTCCCAACTTCTTAATTTTATACTAAATTTCTATTTTCACCAAATGGATGAAGAGCATGTATTTTTTTAAATAGCAACAACAAAATAGAAACAGACATTTAATATGAAATCGTTTGCGGGAAATAAAATAAATTTAAATAATTAATTGTGCATTATAAAGCATTCCTCTTATGGATAAATTTAAATATCACAAAGTGCAATGAAAATGACATTAAGATATTACACCAAAGCACCACAAACAAAAGAAATAGGTAAATTCTATTTCACCAAAATTAAAAACTTTTATGCATCAAGAATACTACCTGGAGAGTGAAAAGACAAACACAGAATGGGCCAAAATATTTGCAAATCATGCACCTGAAAAAATTCTGGAGGAATATGAAAAGTCTAGTATATACCCAGAATATATAAAATACCCAGAATATATAAAAAAACACTAACAACTCAACAACGAAAAAGACACACAACCCAATTAAAAAATGAGTAAATGACTTGAATAGACCTTTCTCCAAAGAGGCTATCCAAATGGCCAACAAACATGAAAAGATGTTCAAAATTATTAGTCATCAGGGAAATACAAATTAAAACCACGGTGAGATATCATCTTACAACCCCAAGAATAGTTGTAAGCTAAAAATGGCGGATAACGAATATTGGTGAGAATGTGGAAAAATTGGAACACTCATACACTGCTGGTGGGAATTTAAAATGGTGCAGCTGCTATGGAAAATGGGTTAGCAGTTCCTCAATAAATTAAACAAAGAATTACTATATAACTTAGCAATTCCACATGGAGGAATCCACCCCAAAGAATTCAAAACAGGTGTTCAAATGGAAACTTGTACACAAACACAGAGCTACTATAACACTGTTCACTTTAGCTAAAAGGCAGATATGACCCAAATGTTCATCAAGAGATGAGTGGGTAAACAAAACATTCATTCGATAGAATGTTGTTCAGCACTAAAAAAGCAATGGAATACTGATACATACAATCACATGGATGACCATTATGCTCAAAAACATTGTGCTAACTGAAAGAAACCAGGCACAAAATATCTGATTTCCTTTATAAGGAATATCCAGAATCAGCAAATCATTAGAGATCGAAATCAGATTAGTGATCGTCTCTCATTATTGGGCTGGGCGGAGGAGCAAATGGGAGCCACTGCTTAATGGGTGTGGGATTCCACTGGGATGACGAAAGTGTTCTAGAAGTCGATGGCGGCGATGGGAGCCCAAGGCAGTGGATGTACTTCATACCCCTGAGTTGTACACTTCAAAATGGTTATGTTGTAAATTTTATGTTTTGTGTAATTTATAAGAATAAGAAGGACAAATGCTTCAAAAGCATAATTTAAATTTGTTTCATGGGCCAATTATATTTCAGAAATTAGAGCTTCCATTGTTTTAAAATGAATCGTTCCGTTTTAAGCTTCTTTACGGGAGCAGGGAGTTATGATGTTCCTCATCTCCAATCTCGTGTTATGGAAAAACATTCTGTTTGTCATAGTGGTTAGAGAGTACATCTACTTTGTTTTTCAGTTACTTTGGTCTCCACGTGTGCGTGGTAAATCTTGGGGCTCAAGACGAGTGCGATAGATTCTTTATAAATGCATTTGGAGACATGTCCATGGGCCTTGCTAAACTCTTAAACTCTGTAAGCTCTGGGTTTTATTTACAAGTGTGAAATAAACCCAGTCTTCACTTTCTGTATAAAGTTAAAAAATCGGGCTTTCAAAATATCTGTGTCCAGCACTTTTGGATTCACTGCTCTCTTAGATTTCAATGAATGTTCAAAATAGTCTTCGCTTAAATATTTTCTTGCCCCTTCCAAATACCTGCAAAATGCTTAAAATGATCCTACAGCTTAAATTTTCACTCAACTGTGAGTAGCTGATAACTTTTCATCTCAGAAAATAGACATACATCATCAACTCTTACAGCTCCCAAATATGCCTTTTTATGGATATGCCAAATATTGTTTTATCTTGTGATGAACATTTAGTTTGTTTTTAATATTTGTTTCTAAACACCTCGTGGTAATGAACAATAGACCACACACACACATCCCTATTGTTTGAGCACGTATGCATTCTTTGAAGTTACCCTGGAAAAGTGGCACATTTACACTTTGATTTATATCAACATGTAAGGCTTAACTGTTCTCAGAACTGCCATCTGAATGCTGGGGATGGGCCCCAAGTTTCCACCCCTTTCATAACAGTCCCTGAAGTGTAATAAATAAAAAATCATATCTCACGGTTAATTTTAATTTTCAGTTCATAACCATTACTGTAGTTGAATACTTTCCTCGCGTTCAGTGGCCTCTTGTATTTCTTGTGTAAATCGTATAATGTGGTCCTTTGTGCATTGCCCGTTACTGAGTTATTTCTTTTCATTTTTTTATAAATTCGTAAAACTCTTTGTATCTGAGCATATGCAACCCTTCTTTCATGGTCATTGCAAATACTATCTCAAAATATCATTGATATTTGAGTGATGGTCTTCGTTTTCTTTCTTTCTCAAAAATACGCAATCACAGACATTTTCGAATATATATGAAGAGATGATCGTATGATAAATCCCCAGAGCCAATGAGCCAATAATTATCACAGATATTGCCAACCTGTTCTTTTCCTTTATACCATTGTTTCTGTTGTTGTTTTGCTGGAGAATTTTATCTTTTATTTTATTAAGATTTATTTGTTTGTTTATTTTGAGAGAGAAAGAGAGAGAGAGCAGGAGGAGGGGCAGAGGGGGAGGGAGAGAGAGAATCCACAAGCAGACTCCATGCTGAGCGTGGAGCCCAATGTGGAACTTCATCTCACGACCCTGAAATCATGACCCTGAGCTGAAACCAAAGGTCAGATGCTCAACAAACTGAGCCACCCAGGCATCTGTTGCTGGACTATTTTAAAGCAAAGCTCATTTTATCCATATGGATACATCTTTATTACTAAGGACATTTGACACAGAAATGCATGGTATTTTCTGATTTACCCACTTTTAATGTTAAGAAAATGTCACCTACCACATAAAACTCCTTTGGATAATAGATAACTATTTCAAAATAGAACCCCCCCATCACCGAGGTCATTTTCCTTAGGTCTTTTTGCCTTTTTAACCAGAGGCGATTTCATCCATTTACTTTGCATAGCTTCCTGACCACATTTCTATAATTCTCATCAGATTCTCTTTTCCTACAGAAGATTTTTGCATTGCTCAGCTGTTCCCTATGCACGTCTCACATTCTCCTTTCTGAGCATCTGTTGGTGGTAGATGGTAGATGCTCTTTCTGAACCTAAAAAGGGCTATGATTCTTATTTTTCACTGTATCTTCAAAGGGGCACCTCAGTATTTCCAATGTAAGTGACAGTGTGAGCTGAAACCCCAAGGTCTTCCTGCTAATTTTCCATGTTATAGGCATTTACATAGGCATTTGGGGAAGTCATGGGTTTTTCCCCAAAGCATTTCCCACTTACCACAACCAAGTAACTCACAAAAGAGTTCAGGATTTTCCCCAGATCAATACACTTATTTTGGTCTGTATTAACTCATCTTCCCTAATTCTCCCTTGATTATGCAGTGAGTAGCCTTTCCCAAGAGTCCTGGTCTTTTCCAGGCACCCGTCCTTTTTGAACTCAGAAGGCCTTTCCAAGGACAATCCTGCCACTGGCAAGAAGCAGGCCACTTGTCCGTGAGGGCACCGTACACATCAGCGGGATGGGTCTTTATCTGTAGTGCACATCTGTTTTATTCTTGCTTCAGGATAGGTAGGTGAATCCCTAACTTCTTCATCCCATTCACAAAGTCCCGAGGTCAGACCATCCAGGTTTGGCCAAAGTGGGTGAGTCACCATGGGTTAATAGGTGATGGAGTTAGTGGTTGTGTTTGTGGGTGTTTGAGGCTGTAATACGTTGTGACCACCATCAGCAGAGCTGGACCTCAGTGCTTGGGGAATTCTGGGATGGCATGGCACCGAAAGACAGAGGTACGGTCAACGTAGAGACAATGGGGCAGTAGCCAGCAAAGCTTTTCCTCAACGCTATTCCCAGCTCCCTGCCAGCCCACAGAAACACTCTGCCAAAGCCAAAGGCAAGGCATGAGATATCAATTAGGAGAGATCATAGAGATCTTCTCATCAACCATTCTTATCTCAGGAATAAAGACACTAAAGCTTAGGAGGTTGGACTGATTGACTTGCCCTAGCTTAGAGAGAGATGTATGACCCAGTCCAGGTTTCCTGATTCATACTAGTGACATCTTTCGTCTACCCAACCCAACCAAGCCAATCTGTCTGTGGCTAGTGACACTCTGCATCTACCCAACCTCTACCGAAGCCCAGAAGGCCAGTGATGTCTCTCTGAAGCACCTTGTGCTAAGGCAGTGGCAAAAATCACCTCCGTGGGATTGACTGCCATTATGAGGTTAATTCTAAGGGATTTGGGATGTAACTTGCTCAATCTGAGGTCTCATCAATTGCAATTCTAGAATTTCTCATCGTGAATACCAGGAAGATGGAATTAGATGTGGCCCTGTTGGGTGAACTGAAGTCTATGGAAACAAAGGAGAACAGTGTGCATATAATTAAGATGAAAAACAGACTTCCAAAGATAATAGATGGCCAACCCTGCTGTCCGCAGGAGGCCCCAATCCAAGTCTTCCATCCCATCCGACCCTTGACCTGCCTTGGTCCTCAGTTCCTAAAGGACTTGGTCTTTTGTCTGTGAAAAGACAACAGGATTGGGTCTTTAAGAGAAGAAATAAATAGTAAGTAGTTCCCCAGGTTTTCTGCAGCTATGTCTCGTATTTGACAATCTCACACTCACCGATTTGACAGTCTGCTTTCACTAATCCATATGCATGTAAGGTGTATATTACCCCCACGTCTACGAGATTCTCACTTAGCCAACGACATCTGTCTTTGAACTGTCATGAAATGCTAGAATGATTCTTTTTCTTTTGTGGTGTCAATTCCTCTCTCTGTCATTATTAACCTTGTTAAATACCCTCTTCCCTCCCCTTATGAAAGGCATGAACTGAGTGCTAAGTTTCAAACATACCCCCTTAACACATCCAGATGGGGAGAAAAAAAAGCACATCTAGCTATCTACTTAATCAAACATCTACTTTTACTCCATCAACGGGGAGTAGGCCCTTTTGTACATTTATCAAATTCAAGCAATTTAGCAACTGGGTTAAAGTCTATGTAAAGGTACTTCAACAACATGGGAAATACAGACACTGGTCTTCTGTCTCAGAATTGGTTAATGGAAGACGTGAAATCTCAAAACGCGCACAACAGTGGGTTCTTACAGAGCTGCCTAATGCACTGCTGGGAAAACCTTGAAACGTTTTCCATCACGGGGGGGAGGTGGGTTGACAGTTTTTGCCTTTGCTGTCAGTTCCACTGTGGGAGGCTCCTAAATTTATTATACCTAGGAAATGATTCTAGCGCAAACGTACCCTGGAAGAAGCGAAGAAGCAAGGCATACACTGCACTCTTGTACATGTGATGTCAGTTATTACTACAAGGCCACGCAAGCTGAGTCTTGGTCAGCCCATAGGCAATGACCTTGGGCACATCTCTGACTTGATCAAGAGGGGCACCGAGCAACAGACTGGTCCCGTTGGCCTTTCCACATCAATTAGCTGATCAAGCCCTACCTGAAAAAAAAATTTTTTTTTCAGAGAGTAAAATAGCACCCTCATAGTGGAGCAGCAGTGTTTTCCACTTGGCATGGGCGTCTTCATAAAATGCCATTTTGTTGAGTAATCCAAATGCTCAGTGCCTTCTGGTAGATCAGATGTCAAACATGACTTTTGGGTCATCGAGAAGCAGCTTCGTGTCTTTTTTCCCCTAACCGCCTCACTTGGGGAGGTTCCTACCCTACAGTGTGCTCACCCACAAAACCAGAACAATAACGTGATCCAGCTTCCTAAGGAGGAGAAGAGCGATGAGCGCTTTTTGCTGATTAGCGCAAACGCCATGCAAATATAAATCACCAGTGCTGTGTATGCCACTGCCTTGCTACCCAGGGCACCTGGAGCTCTTGCTGAAATCAACGGGAGCTCCAGGGATATCTAAGAAAAATGTGCTGGGAGAGATGGGTCCGGGGTATTTTGGTGATGATTACTGGAGCGCTGTTACAGTGGAGCGGCAGTTGCTAAGTGTATGATTATCGACCGCTGCATTTGGATCTGCTCGAAGAACTCTGCTCTATCGGGTAGCCTGGCTCAAAAGGGCATCAATCATGTGGCACAACATTCTGTCTTGCAGGCTTAATGGCATTGGAATCCAGAGGGCCAAAAGCTGCCCTGAGAAGCCAACACGGGCAGAAGGAGTAGGAGCAGACAGAACTGACTTTCCCTTCACCAATTAGGATCTAATAATAAGGTAATTAAACTGGCATACAGGTTCTTCTGATCTATAATATGGATTGAATGATCAATAAGTACACATCTGCACTCTACACTGAGCCAGGGAAGCCAAATTCCTGGGTTCTACCGCCAGGTTAATCACTTAGCTTGTTCCACTTTGATGGCCATACAATGTGTCCCCAGACATAGTCAACTGTCTCACAAACATACACAAATCCCACATCTCAACTTGCAACAAAGGATGAGGTCTTCCTTTTGTGCATTCTCTTTCCAACACAGGTTTTGCTATCAGCCATAAATTAAGACTACGGGATCCCTTCTCCCAAAATGCAGGATCATTGGGTACAACATATTGAAAGCACGCTGCTTGGCAAAATATGTTCATGAGGTGTCATCATAGAAAATAAAAAGGATATTATAATGGGGAGGCAACCCTTCGGTTTAATTGCAAAACACTGTTTAAGCTAAAGGAAATTGTGTATTTGAGCTCTGAAGTGGAAATAAAGTTGCCGGTTTCTGAGATGCCTATTATAGAAAAATGAGTTCCTTTTCTTCATTAGAAAAACATTTCTGCAAGTAATAAGAATATTATGAGTAAATATTAAAAGAATACCTAGCCATCAGGCTGTGAGTAGGTACAGAATACATTATATCTTTAAATAATTTCTAAATCACCCATTTAGAAAAAAATCCGACTCCTGGTCTTACTGAATTATCATCTGTGTTCTTATCCTACAGAAATAAAGAAGCATCAACTCCCTCAGGATAATGGCTTCACACAAAAAGAGCAGGATTAGGGAAACTTCCCTATGAAGCCGAAGGGTTGTGTTTTTAAATTATCACTTGCTTCCTTCTGAAAAATAACTTGAAAGTCTACAGAAGAGTGTGTGAATGACGACAGGGTGAGGTACACTGTCAACTTTTCCACAGACCGAGGAAGGCATAAAATGCAGAATATTCTGTTCTGAACTTATCACTGCCAAGATGGCACTCAATAGGTCAACAAGAGGCCTCACTATGTGCATGAGCTGAGAGCCCCAGACAGACAGAAGGACACAAAGGGAAGGTGGCTTCTTCCAGCTGTAAGATTAGGAAAACACAGTTCCTTTGCAGAGTAGAAAAGCCATTCAACCCCTCATCGTATAATTTAAAGGAAATTGTTCCGCCTGAGTTAGAAAAAAATCGGATGAACCCTTCAAAAGTAGTGCCAATAAATGGAGATACCCATTGAGCATTCTGGTTCTAGGCATTGAGGAAACGGAACAGATCAAAGAAACCCCTCTGTCTTCATAGCGAGTAAACAAAATAAATGTTAATTATACAGCATGTTGGAAGATAGGCATCATGTAATAATGTAAAGAAGAGAGATTAGGGGAGGCTTGAGTGGGGGCTGGGGTTGTTGCGCTTCTTGAAGGGGGGGCCATGACGGTCCCAGAGGTGAGATGACATTTGAGCAGAGGCTTGCAGCAGGTAAGAGGGAGGCAGGCAGGTATCCAGAGAAGTGCAGGTGCAGTGAACTGCACCCAGTATTTGAGAAACAGCAAAGCAGAGCAAAGTGGCTGAAGCCCATTGAGCAAGAGGGACAGTAAGCGGCTGGACACGAGCTGTAGAGGAGAGAGATGGTGGAGGAGGGGAGAATCACCTGACCTTCGGACTTCGACTATTGTCCCCAGAGATCTAGCACGCTATCCAGAGAAGTGCACGATCTGATGAGTTTTTCATCAGGCCCTCCCTGAATGCTGTGAGGGGCAGGGACAGGAGTCGACAGCCATTGGGAGCCCTCACCATCTGCAGACAAAAGGTGACATAGTTTGGACCATTGTGGTTGCAATGGAGATAGGAGGAGGTTGGATGATGGATGCTTGGCGAAGGAGGTTCCATCATAGGAGGAAGGGAGCCACCAAGAATGTCTCCAAAGCTCTTGGCCTCTGCAATTTCCACTTGCTATTTGACCAGGTGAACAAGGCTGTAGGGACACAGGTTTGAGGGGGAAAGATCAGGGACGTGGTGCAGGGACACGGTAAATATTAGATGCCAGCTTGATGTCCAGGTAAGGGTGTCGAGGAGGCAGCAAGAAACATTAGTCTTGATTTCAGGGGACAGTTGGAATCAGGTATCAGTACAGAGGTGACATGAAAACCTATGTCCAGGAAGTTCCCCCATTTTAGGCAGGAGACTGAGAAGCCAATGACACAAGGAAAACCCAGGCAAACGTGGCCCCCTGAATGTCACCTCACTGATATGAACAAGTTCAAATGAAATTTGCAGAAATTTGTGTAAACTTGAGAGTGCCAGATAAATGCTCACTTACTGCTCCTGGAACCAGCCAGACTTGGCACCAACCACTCTGAGATAATTCTTCACAGCTCTTCTCAGGCAAAGAAATAATCTATTTGCAACCAGATCAAGGTCTGTCCCAACTGTGAAAGTGGGAACATCTTTCAGGTGCTCTGCCTTTTTCCTCACCTGCTTTCGGCTGGATGTCACCTTAAGAACCTTCATGGAAATGCAGGAAGGGGAAGCTAACACTCATTACCAGGTACTATGATGAAAGATCTACATTCATGCTCTCAGTCAAACTTCATGCCAACTCTACGCAGCAGGATTTATTTTCCCTGTTGTGGAGAAGACAATGCAATACTCAGAGAAGTAGGGTGACTCAGGTAAGTTCCTACAGCGACTTTGTGTGCGGAGAGGAGAGACATTTGAGTGTTTTAGGACATTTTCCACAGCAGAGTCCCCCCTCTCAAACCCCCTCTCCAAAACTATCCCACTTTCTTCCAAGACTAGACAGGAAAGATTTGTGATTTGTTAAGGCCGAAAAGAGAAAGTTGCTATACAAACACAGAAATAACTAGACTCCGTGTCTGTGTGCCTTATAGATCAGAAAGTCCATTTGTAAACCTTAATCTTCCCTGGATGTGCCCATCTGATCCCTTTATCAAGGCTGGTGCAGTCAGGAAGGGTGATTTGGCCGTATGGGAAATAAAAAATTGAAAGAGGACCAGAGGGAAAGAAACACTTCCTTCCAATCGGAGAAGGATGTCTTAAAGGAATTGGTCCTTGAGGGGACAGATATGGGGCGCAGCTAAGAAACCTGACCAAGATGTGTAGCCCAGCCCAACCACTTAGAAATTGAGTACCTCGGGGATGCCTGGGTGGCTGAATCTGTTGAATGTCTGACTCTTGATTTCAGTTCAGGTCAAGATCTCAGGGCTGTGAGATGGAGCCTCATGTCCAACTCCATGGTGAGCATGGTGCCTGCTTGGGGTTTTTTTTCCATCTCCCTCTGTTCCTCTCCCTGCTCTCTCTCTCTCTCTCTTAAAAAAAAAAAAAAGAAGAAGAGGAAGAAGAAAAGAGAAGAAATCAGGTACATCAAAATATCAGAAACTTATTCAGTGCTGACTATGTGTCAGGAATCCATCTAAGAATGCTTACCACGCATGAACTCCTTCAGATCGCGAACCTTCCTGAGGAACTCATATTATTGCTGCTGCTGTTGCCATTATTCCCATTTTTCAGAAATGGAAACTGAGGTAGAGGCCCAGTGACTTCCCAAGCTGCCAAACCCTAATGGTTGGTCTGCAGACTGTCAGACTCACCTTTGACCCCAGGCGAGTCACAATATCTGAGCTTTGTTTCCTTACGTGGGATAGGGATGGCCAAGATGGCCTTACTGTATTGTTAGGTGGGAAATAATGTCTAGAAATGTCTTTCACAGAGCTGGGCTCAGTAGGGCAGTCATTAGAATATTACCTCCAGTCTTTGGTTGATTCCCTTTGGAGGAGAATTTTTCAAGCACGCCCACCATGCGGGGAAGACAAACATTTCCTTACACCTCTTCTATTTCCCCCCCTTCCCTCTATGCATCCACAAAGCTCTTCCCAAATCCAGCAACCACTTAGTGGCTTCACCCTTTTGTGTGTCCACAGACTTCATGCTGGAATTTACCAGGACATGTTTTGCATGGAAATGCAATTGTTCCTACTTTACTAGGTTGGAACCCCTTCCTGTCAGATCACATGTTATGCCTTATTGGGACTTCCTGTCTCTCAAGTACCACCTGCAAGGGGAAGCTGTCACTGAATCCATGACGCCAGAAGGCTTATACTCCACAAGTCATGTTCTAATCTTGTTCCTCTCCAGTGACATCAACTGGAGGATGACCCCCACCTCTCCCTTTGTCTTTATTCTGATCTGTTCGGGTCAGATCAAAATCTACTTTTCCTTTACTCAGCCAAAACATGTTCCCAAACTTTTCATTAGAAAGCTCTCTGGGTAAATCTATCTTCTCCAAGTCATTGTATCTGATCTGGTTTGCTTTTCAATCTCTTCCAACCAAAGGATACTGATAAAAAGTCGCCATTTTTGAGAACCTAAGTGTATTCTGACAAATCCAACGGAGGGATAAAGTGAATGAACTGTCATAAAATGGGAAGAATTTGGTGGTCAGTGGTGGCACATGCTCGATTCAAATCTAGAGGTGGAAACGTGAATGATGAAGAGAGCTGCTGGAATTTCTGTGGGTTTCAAAACCAGGAGCAACTGAGCCTCTAGACAGGGGCTTGGAAACACTGCAGGAAAGGGAACATCCTGGGGGTCTCCTTGCTGTTGGCTGGGCATTTCCCACCTGGCCCTGCCCACTGGGCACTCCTGACTCCTTAGATGTTCCCCCTGCTCCTCCCCTGTGTCCTGTTCCTCTTCTTCTAGATATGATGACTTAGAAAAAGTGCTTTTAAAAAAATGGCCACATTCGCAAAACTGTGGAAAGAGCCAAGGTGTCCTTCAGCAGACAAATGGATAAAGAAGATGTGGTCCATATATACAATGAAATATTATGCCTCCCTCAGAAAGGATGAATACCCAACTTTTGTATCAACGTGGATGGGACTGGAGGAGATTATGCAGAGTGAAATAAGCCAAGCAGAGAGAGTCAATTATCACATGGTTTCACTTACTTGTGAAACATAAGGAATAGCATGGAGGTCATTAGGAGAAGGAAGGGAAAAATGAATGGGGGGAAAATCGGAGGGGGAGGCGAACCATGAGAGACTGTGGACTTGGAGAAACAAACTGAGGGTTTTAGAGGGGAGGGGGGTGCGGAGATGGGTGAGCCCGGTGATGGGTGTTAAGGAGGCGACAGATTGCATAGAGCACTGGGTGCTATACGTAAACAATGAATTTTGGAACACTACGTCGAAAACTAATGACTAACATAACATAATAAAAAATAATAAAAAGAAAGAAAGAAAGAAAGAAGAAAGAAAGAAAGAAAGAAAGAAAGAAAGAAAGAAAGAAAGAAAGAAAGACAGAAAGAAAGAAACAGAGAAAGAAAGAAAGAAAGAAAGAAAGAAAGAAAGAAAGAAAGAAAGAAAGAAAGAAAGAAAGAAAGAAAGAAAGAAAGAAAGAAAGAGTGGGCCAACCTGAAGGAGTGAGCCTCAGGGTGCGGGTAGGGACAAAATGGTCAAGAACCTTGCCCCAGGCCAGCAACCCTTAGTTTTCAAAACCAGCAGAAGCAGAAGCTGGAGATCCTGAAAACTGGGGAAAAGAAACCAAAGACGCGGGGTCTTTGTTGCAAAACTTTCATCCATGTCCTAGTCTTTTTCCTCCTGTTCCTGTTCCTTTTCAGACGAAACTGCAGAGTTCTGTATTCCTTTAACACTGTAGAAAGACAATAGATTTTTTTTTTTTTTTTACAAAAATCTCTTCCTGTTACTTAAAAATCATTCCTGCTGTTTCCCGACTGCTGGAGGGAAAAAAAGGAGGCTCATTTGTTGCCGTTTAGCAGACATTTTTAAACCGAAGAAAGATACAGTTATAATCATAGTAAATTGCTTCCATCAGCTCATTTAATTTCCCCTAATTCTGTCAACACCATTGTAAAGTCGGTGTGCTGTGCAGATGACAAAGTGAAGCCCAGAGAGGTTAAGTAACAGTCCAAGACTCACACAGGGAGTAAGAAATGAAACTATGGATCATATCCTATCACCTCGATCATCCTTTTACTCTGTAAAACTGACTCCCCTTTAAAATCTTCTCCAATCTCTCGGGGAATCAAAGTGCCAGTAGCTGATCCCTTATTACAGTAAGCTACGAGTGAATAGTTTGTGATTCATTCTATAGGGGCTCTTTGTGATTTTGATAATATCTCAAAAGAAGGAAAACTGATAATTTGGCAGTTATTGCCTGAATAAACAAGGCCATCCTTCACTAAACACTGCAATATTACCATGTATATATTCTAAAGAAATGACATTACTTTACACGTATAATTTTTTTTAAAGTACCACATGTTTCAATTTATTCTGATAGATTTTCCCATCCGATGTGCTTTTATTGTTGATGTAAGCATCCTTTCCGGGCCACGGTGTCCACCCACAGACCCCAGGTTATATAGTCCTCTGCTCTGCCCGCTTTGGTGTAGTAGGGGAAAGGGCCATGAAGCCTGTTTTTTCTCAACAGGACACAATTTGTTAGCGCGGTTCCTAATAAAGACTAGCTACCACTCACAGAGTCCTCTTCTTGCTGGGCAGAGGGCAGGAGCTTTCATATGTAAAATACGGGATCTGCAAACAACACCCCAAGGTAGCTCATTCTATTACCACCAATCTGTAGATGGGGAAGTTGAGTCTTAGAGAGGTTTAGGAACTTGGTCAGGACCACACAGCCTAAACTATCAGGGTCCTTTACCTCCTATTCTTCTGCCTCAGGAGGAAATGCCTTGGCCTGAAGACTACATCTGGGTCCTTGAGTCCCACTCCCAGAGACCATGGCATACATTTAAAGAGACACATCTGGAGGCTAAAGGTGTGGTGTGCACCCAAGAACCAGAGGTGTCCCCAAACCCCTCCACTATAATATTTTTGGCCCCCAAGGCCTTGAACCTGGTGTTTATTGCCTCCTTTAACCCTGACAAGGATTTTCAGATGAACGAAGTACCATTGGCTTCTTTTGCCTAAGGTCATACAGGCAAGGGGTGGGCTAAGGATCAAAGCAATGAACCTTCCACTAGTTCCTCTTCCTCTGGGCTCCAAACAGGGGGAGTCAATGGGCTCAGGGCTCAGAACATCAAAATGTCTCTCAGGACGAACTGAGTGGTATGGGTTGCCTAAGTGGTCCAGGAAGAGTTCCTCCGGATGCTGTCTGTGGTTCACGGAAGGCAGAAGAGACTCCTCCCAGGACCGAACCGGGCAAAGCCAGTCCCCAAGAGTGTCGGGGCGCTGCCACCAGCAGCCTCCTGGGCCAGGCCACGGCCTGCCCTGGCGGCCGCCATTCCCTGCCACACTCAAGGGGCCCAAACGACATTTTCCACACGTTACCTGTGTGCACCTGGAAGGCCTGCACAAGTCTTGCAGTCGCTCACTCACCCCTGTCCCTCCCTCAGGGCCCAAGGGGGATCTGGGCAAATCTACTGAAATCACAATTCTCCCACTTGCCTCACATTGAACCCCCTCGCCCCGGGCTGCTGCTCGGGTGGGGCCCGGCTGATGAGAATGATGATGGGCTCCTCGCAGAGCGTGAAAAGGTTCTCTGAGCCGCATTCTTCTTCAGCCGAGACCCACACGGCGCCTTAACACGCGCGCTTCGGGGCTCAGGGAGGGAGGGGTCTGAGGTGCCAAGAGCCGCGGAACCGGGCTCCAGGATTGCGTTTGGTGTCACCTCCTCCCGCGGCCGGCCCTTCACACTTGCGTGCGCACACGGGCCGGATGGAAGGCGCGATCCTAACTGCTGCCTGAGCAGGTGGGAGGGAAGAGAGACGAGAGGTATTCCATTGGTTGTCTGGGAAAATGAATTGCACCTTCCCCTCACTTGCGGAGGATCAACTTTTCCCACCCCCTCGGGTGGGCACTGATCACCCGGGGTCGCAGCCAGAACTGGGAGCCCAGGGGCCCCAGCTGGAGGGAAGTCGAGCTGGGCGGGCGGCGGACGCCCCCCAGACACGGGGGAAAGTGCTTCGCGATGTCCCGCGCGTCCCGACGTCTCGCTGCCCCGCCTCCGGCCGCCCGCGCCGGGCCCCCAAGGGTTAAGCGCGGGGCCCGCGGCGCCGCGGCCGATCCCGCCACCGGGTCCCGGGCGCCGCGCGCGCCGGCCGCCACCTGCCGCGCGGAGCCGCGGAGCGATGCGGCGCTGGAAGGAGGAAGCGCGGCGGCGAGGGGAGGGCCCGGGCGCGCTGCGCGCGGGGGTGGCGGCGGCGCGCCGAGCGGGCCCGGCGCGGGCGAGCGGGCTGCAGCCGGCGGCGGTGCCAGCAGGTACGGCCCGCGCCCGCCGCCGCCCGGGCGGCCCCGGGGACCGGGAGCCGGCCTCGCGCCCCGGCAAAGTTTGCGCGCGCGGTCCCGGAGTTGCGGGCGGACGGCACCGCGGGAAGCGGCCACCCCGCGGCGGGCCGGGTCCCTGTCCCGCTCCGCGCCTGTCCCCGCGCCCCGCTCCGAGTCCCCCGCCGCGCCCGGCCGAACGCCCCTCTCCGAGTCCCGCGCCGCCCCGCGCCGCGCTCCGGAGCGGCGAGCCGAGCGAGGGCAGGGCGGTGCGCGCGGGGCGGGGCGGCTGCGGGCCGGCGGAGCGCGGCCGGAGGTGTGCACCTCCCCGAAGTTTGCGGAGCGCGGGTGCGGGGCGCGCGCTCCGGCCGCCGCCAATCCGGGCGGCCGCAGGTGGCGGGGCGCCGGCCCGCGGGGCGCCGCGCGGAGGGGCCCAGGTGCGCCCAGGCCCGTGGGCGGCGCTGTGCGCGCGGGGCGAGCCGGCCGGCCGCGAGCGCGAAAGCCGGGTCGGAGCCGGCGGCGGGGGGTGGGGAGGGTGGCGGAGAAATGGGGAACAAAGCGAGTGAGCAACTTCAGGAAGTCATTGTGAAAGAAAGCTGGGAAGAGCTCGGCGGCCAAGTTAGCAGGGCATTCTAACAAGTGCAGGCGCGGCCCGCGCCCGGGGCGGCCACTGCTGCGACGGTCCCTGGGTCCCCGCGGAGCGCCGCCGAGCCCGGGCGGGACCTCGGAGGTGGCGAGGCGGCCGGCCCCGGGCGAGCCCGGCGGGGCGGAGGGAGCCCCGGCCCCGAGCTTGCTCTTCGCGCCCGAGGATCGGTCTCGGCCCCCAAAGTGCGACGCACAAATCCACGTGAGTGTTTTCACATTGAATTTCAGTAGGAAAACTCCGAGTAGCTGGTGGATTCGAGAAGAGAGGTAGAGAGAGAAGGAAAGGACGAGGAGACGAGGCAGGCGTGGAACCCCTGGTTTCGCTCAGGTCCGCCTCCCCTTTCTGGGGCCGGTGGGAGCGCTGACTTTTGTCAGAGCCTCCGCCAACTGGTGCTGTGACCGCAGGCGCAGGGCCAGGCCGGCAGTGGGACGCTTGCGAGCCGCCCTGCTGTCACCATGAGGAGGACTTTCTAGTTCCAGTTATATTTACACTGTATATATATGCCTCTGGATCACGGAAGTCAGGCTTTACAAAGTCCTTCGTAAAGAGCTTTCTTTCCTTATTTCTGAGCTGAGAGCATTTTGCTCATCCTGTAAAATAATGAGGTCGCGTCTGAACTTGCTTTCTGCGAAATGAAGAATTGCCCCGGGTTGAAAAAGTTAGGAGGACTTCTGCCCACTGCGATTTTGGCTCTGGGGTTTCTAAACTCCCTGGTAATGAGGCATCAGGTTACTTGCGACCGGATTTGCATTGGATGTTGAAAAAAAGAAAATTCGTCAAGGGTCTTCGATGGTTCCTAAGGAATTGGGGGCGGGGGGGGGGGGACGGGAAGATGAGATGGTTTTTTTCTTCTAATTCGGAAGCACAGAGTGTGGCGTGTAGAAAGGGACAGGCACAGCGTTCCAAAGCAGCCCCTCCTGGGGGCCGGCTGCAGCCCAGAGCGAATTCAATTCGAGGCAAGCTTGCCCGGTGCTCATTAACCACCCTGCGTCTGACCCTGCATCTCAGATCCCGGGTACCTTGTTTAAAACTTGGAGACACAAACTACTGTTGAACGAATACCCCCTTGCTAGCCAGGTCAGCTTCTGTTAAGGAAGCAAAATGTATGGAGGTTGAAAATTTTTAATCTGGACAATATTTAAACTTCCAGAGAAATTGAAATGGTTGCAAGGATTGGTCCTCTTGGCTCTGAGTAGAGAGGAGACGGAAAACTGCAGGAAAGGGTGGGAGCCTCGTGAATTTGTCTCTTTGTTTGAAGATATTTGGTGAGGCTCGTCCGACCCATCTTTTCTATGGAATTTTAAAAGTGCCAGTTTAAGTATTTTTTTTTCCATATTAAATGTCAGAATTGTGTCAGTGGCAAATGAGGTTATTGGGTATGTGACAAAAAAATTTAAACAGTGCCAAATATCCGGGTCAGGAGGATTACCTGCTTCCATCACAGAATATGGAGAACGTGTTAAAAAAATAACTTGTATGAACAGATATAGATAATGACGCCACATTTAAAATCCTATATGCTCCTGGTTTGATAGAATGTATCCGATTTCAAAACTTTCCAGGAACATACCTGTTTAAACCTTTTTTTACGTGGCAAAAAAAAAAAAAAAGAAAGAAAATGTGCTTCCCGGTCTTCGGGTCCACCAGAGCTGAGGCCAGAATAGATTGTTGAGTTAAATGGTCATGTTTTCTTCCCCTTTTGTTTCATGGTGATAGTTGGAGGCAGGAGCTCTGAAAACTCCAGCGTGCTTGCCCGTTGGTGTAATTCACCAGTGTTTTCATTGAAAGGCTGCATTTGAAACATTACACATCCTCCGAATTCAGAAACCTAGTAGCAAGAAGCAGCCCATCAGCTAGGTCCCGCAGGGTGAGCTGGTGGGTCCATAAATAAAAGTGTGCTTGTGTTCTATTCTTGTGGGTCCCTAAAAAAAAGCGTGCTTGTGTCTTCTTGAGCACTTGGTCCGTGGTCTTCTGAGAGAGGATATACGGAGGCTGTCCTTGGCACCATTTCCTTTGTTGGAAAATTAAGATCCTAGTGAATTTCCTGGCCAGGGCGTCTGAAGCCCCATGGTGCTGGGGACCACCGAGTCTTTGTCACTTGGCTAGAGACTTAAGAGTTTGAGAATGGATGATGGTTCCTTTGGGGAGATTTTTTTCCCCCCTTGATTTGAATTGGTGTGTTTCGTGTTTGGGTCTTATGGGAGCATATTGAAAACATAAATGTCAAACTTTGCAAAATTGACGCAACACTGTCTACAGGGTGCCCTGAGGTGAAACGCCCCCTCCCCCCACGCATACAGGTGTTCTGTGTGTACGTCAAGATTATGTGTGCATTGACAGATATAGGAAATAAATCCAATGAGCCTGTGTGCGCACACACACACTCACACTCACATGGCATGCACACGGCACAGAGAGAGAGGCATGGGGGGCAGGGTGAGAAATAGTCTCCGCATCGCACAAACCTAACCTGAGTAATAAAGCCCCTCCTTTTAGGTTCTGTGTGTTTGGTTGATTTTTACCTTTCACTAAAGCAGGATGGATTTTCCCATTTAAACTGTTGAGTGTAGACACAAATGCTGTGAGTCCTTTGGGTGTCTGCCTCACGCTGTTAGCCCAGAATCTGTCCGGGGTAGCACCATTTCGTGGCATTTGTGTGTGTTTGTGTGTGTGTGTGTGTTTGCCCGTGCGCGCGTGCGCGTGTGTTTTGCTCCTCCTCTACGCTTTGTAATTATGAAATAATTTCACTATGAAATAAGTATTGGTGTTCGTTGACTTATTCTGATGGAGGTTCATTCAGGGAGCTATCTCACAGAGGGCAGACCGAGCCCCCTTTAGGGAACCTAAAGTCCCCTTTGGGACTTGTCAGCCTGACCGGCCTTTTTGGGGAGTATGACTCCTGCTTCTGGCCACGAGATGCTGTACCCCTCGACCTGGCCGTGAAGGTTCCTCCCTGCCCTGGGTCCACACGTCGTTCTTTTGGGAGCCCTCAGGCATGGGTGTGAGCAGTCCCTCCGTGTCCCGAAAACACAAGATGTAAAAATGTCCTGAAAACACAAGATGTAAAAATGACAAGTGACCCGTCCTCTCTGGCTTAACGAGAGGAGAGCCCTTCCTTGATCTTGTTTACACGTTGAGATGGGTCCTTGTTTCGCTCACACCAGGCACAGGTACGCTTGTGATCTAGGTGTTAGGTCGTGTTGCAGAGTATCGGTGTGAAACACACACACACGCACACACGTTTAGGGTTCAGATGGGGAGGGAACTAGGCATGAGGCCGGGGCGCCCCAGACCAGACTCCCGCGGTTTCTTCTTGGAGACCCAAGGTGCTACTGCATTCTTTGAGGTGTAACGGACCTCACACTTGGGGGTCTCTCCCTGCGGCTCCTGGGGCCCACACTCCCGTCCTTTCCCCCCTGTGCTCCATGCCCGTGATGGCTTTTGTTTGACGTCATTTTTAAACGTGCGATGCTCTTCTGACAGCTCTCAGCCGTGACAAAATGTGCAGCGTGAAACACAGACAAAGGACACGGTGCCCACGTTCCCGAGCGGGGACGCGGCAGGGCCCCCCTCCCCACTTCCGTGTGTGTGTGTGTGTCACTGGGGGGTCACTCACTCCTGAGAGGGGTCCACAGGGCGCCAATGGCGGCCACCCCTACAGGCCGCGGCCTACGCACTTCCGTTGGCTTTTTGTCCTTCTCAGAGTTGACTGCGAGCCACAGGCGGGGCCCACAGGTGTCTTCGGGGACCCGCCTGGTGATAAACTGTTAGAAGTGGTGAAACCCAGAGGGGCAGGCGTGGGGCCCCCTCTCTTTCCCGGGCGCAGGCCTGGCCCTGTTCCCTTCTCCCGCGGCCACGGCCACGGCCACGGCCACGGCGGCCTTTGGGGAACTCGCAATTCCTGTTGACTAAAAGAGCTCCGGCCCCCGCCGCAAGCCTGTCAAATCAGACGTCCTAATAATCTCTGAACCCGTTTTGGTCGGCACAGGAAGCCCGGGCTCCCTTCCTGCCCGTGTTTTCCTGAGAGAAAACTATCTTCCCTCCTTTTTTGCATATTTGGCAAATGGTCCCACCTTTCTCTCCGCCCCAGTGGAGTGTGAAGGCGGTGGCGGAGGACAGGGCCTGCGGCCTGCCACCCGGGGCAGCAGGGTCCCTCCCAGGTGGCTGAGCGGAGGGGACTCGGCGTGCAGGGCCCAGGGTCCGAAGACCCCCGTCCTCCAAAGGCAGCACTGGTGTGGGAAGGCAGCAGCCCCTCGGTCTCTGGGAGGCACGGGTTGACTGGTGAGTGCCGCGCACACTTCCTGGGCCGCGCTTGCATAGACGGGGCCAGCCGGCGTGGCCTCTCTTCCCGGTGGCTTTGCGCCCGCCGGGCCCCCGCCAGGCTCCCCTCCGCCGCCTGTCTGGGGTGATGGAGAGCATCATTACAAGCCCCTGGCACGCGCTGCTTTCGGGTGGTCCCGTGCCCCACCTCCTGATGGCTGGTGGCACGGGGCCACGGCTTAACGGATTGCCTAAAATGGGGCCTAATTAGTGGAAAAGTGCCTTCTTCATATTTTCTCACTCAAGTGTGCAATGATTCATTTTTCTCCGGCAATCAGCTCACTGCTGAAGGAAATCTGACCCTCTTCCTGCCATTTTCGCGCCAAAAGTTAGCAGTCAGGGACACGGTGCAGGGCTTCCCGGCTGGGGGGGGGG
>CM053614.1:86221605-86236464 GCA_028646535.1 Procyon lotor | reverse complement strand
TTTTCTGAAGCGAAGAGTTCCGCTAGGAATATTGATTCCCCCGTTTGGGGTGAATTTCTCTTGCGGAATCCGATTTTCAGCGCTCAGCCTGGAGCACATGAAACAGCACATGAGACACCTCCTTGGCCCCCAGGGGGGAAAATGTTGGCTTGAGTATCTTTAGGAGAAATGAAAATGAGGAATTGATCTCTTATGAGCTTGCTCCGGAGACACTCTGAACCGTCCTCCCCTGTGCTTTTAATGCAAACAGAGAGAGAGCGAGACAGTGACCCCCTGGTGGGAGCCCCACTTTTCCAGCCTGAAAAAGTGACCTTTTCCTCCTCCTCTGTGGTGAGTTTTGTGGAGGGCGGAAAATGGAAATGATATTCAAAGAGATCCGCAGTGAAAACATATTGATAAATTGTGTATCCCACTTCATTAAACCAAAATCGCGCTGCTAATTATCTGAGGTTGTTAGAGATAAGGCCATTAATTACCATTTAAAAATGGTCTGGAAATTTCTAGTGCTTTTCTGCACGTGCTTTCCTGCTTCTGCCTGGAGTTAGCTGTGTTTCCCTGAATTTAAAGAATTTCCAGCTCCGTTTAGAGCAGCCCGGGCTCTGGTGAAAGAAATGAAAACTTGCTGAACAGTGACAGCAAAATACTTAGAGCGAAGCATTGAAAAGAAATACATTTGGGGGCTGCAGGACAATCGGATGGTAGTGTTTAGGAGGAGGTTTCCTCTCTTTTGCTGTCTGACGGACAAGAGCATTTCTGTGCCAGGTTACGAATAAACACACGCCGATTTTTGTGGCCCTCCAAATGAGGAAGTTGTAAGCTTCTGTGAAGTTCTCCTGATGCCTTCCCCCCCACCGCCCCACCGGTCTGCATGAGGACCTTGTAGGCTAAATGTTGTAGAGCAGAGAATGGGCTCCAAGCCACGCTGGCTGGTGTGGGGCCCCCAAACCCACTAGGATCTCACATTCCTTTGGACCCTGTCGTTTGTTCTGAGGCGTTGGGCGTTCTGTCCCCAGTAGGCCTCCAGGGTGGGATCATAATACAGGGGGGCTGAGCTCTCTATTCCAGAAGAACGTGGAAAAGCTAGAACTCGTCTTGCTCGTTTGCTCCAACTTAAAGAGCCAGCTGAGTCCTTTCTCTGATTATTCGGTATACGGCCCGAGGAATCCTTCTTCCCAGATAACTTACCGAATGCCTGTCTTCTCTTTTTTACTCTTCTCGAAACAGCTTGATCTGACCTCAGTGGGACCATTTGGGGTGAACAAGGTGAATTCCAGAGTCGTAAAGCTACTAAGAGCTGGGGCAGGGATTCAAAGAACCCGATTTGCAAATGCACATTTCTGCATTTTGTGAACCTAGTTTAAAACGGTTACCGTAGGATTTTTAATCGTTTTTCATGAGGTTACCTTGTTTCAAGTGATTTTAGTTGATGATCTGTGGGTGTTGCTGGCAGAACTAGGAAGCTCAGAACACACGTCTTGCAGGGAGAGTTTCCTGTTGGCCCGGAAGCCATGTGGCCACCGTTGGGGGGTTGGGGGGAGCCCGTCATCAGGGCGTCTGCAGCCCCCTCTTTGGAGCCAAAATGAAACCTCCCCTCTTACTGGTGCCCCCCCCCCCCCACGCAGACTTTTCCATTGCAAAGAATAAGAGCTAGATAATCTATGTAACAATGAATCCTGGGACGTGTTTGGTTTGGAGCACATTTTGTGTGTGTGTGTGTGTGTGTGTGTGTGCATCTAGATTTGTAGATCTTGTCTCACTACCAACCAAACCACAGAGCCTTATCCAAAATGGGGGAAAATGGATTCTAGTACCTAGCAGGGTGTTCTTGGAGGGCAAATCAGCAATGACTTTTCCGTTATTGGAAATACACATAGTTATATGGATTTGTAAACAACTGGACATGCCTGTTAAGACTTGGATAATTGTACTTCTCGGGTCTAAATAAATGAAATCTTTCACCAAGGAAACTCACACAAGCCCTGAATTAAAAAAAAAAAAAATAGCCCCATGACCTTATTGAAGGCCCAGAATTATAAGTGCTTTTTTAAAAAAAAAAAAAAATTTTATACGGTTTTTTAAAAATCGTATACCCATTTTTTATGGGTATACGATACTAGTGGATTTGCTTGTTCAGTTTTAATTTTGAGCTTTCACAGGTCCCCACTAAAGGATCTGCTAATATATTAGGTAAAGTTACTGCTAAGAAGGCAAGATAAGATACTGTATTCTTTGTGAGAACAGCTCATTGTCCTGCTGAGTAAAACACTTAGTGAATATTGGAACTTTGTATGTGCCCATCTTTTTTAAAAAGTAAAAACGATACTTGGAAAAAAATAGGAACACAAAATTATGCCTGGGCTCCTCTGTCTCCTCGCTTTATAAAAATAAATGACAAAGCCATCAACACTTTTAGGGATATCTGTGACAATCATTATTTGGGGGGCCGTTTATATATATATATATTTTTTTTTCAAGATGTTTAAGTCTCATTTTTGTTGCACGGTTGCTGACCATGCATAAAGGTCTTCTAAAACCGGGAAGAGGGTAGAAGGAAATGATTCTAAACTTAGATTTTTTTGACTTAAGTGATGAAATGAAGTGTAAAAAGCCATTTATATTTGAGGAAGCTGCTTAGGAAGTGGCCCATGATGACAGTCAAAATCAGGAAAGGTCCTATAAACGCGTCTGTAAATTTTTGAGCATGTATGTGTTTGTATGGTTGCTCCATACGTAGTACTTATGGGAGTTTGGGAGCCTGTGATCTAGGAGCAGGGTGGTGTTGACCCAGAGGTCTCTGCGTCGAAGTGCAGTGCCAGGCCCTTCCTGGGCCCCTGGAAATCCTTCTCTGGACCTGTACTGAGGGCAAATGTCTCTAACTCTGCTTTCTCTGTTTTTGTTTTTTTGTTTTTTTTTAAATGTCGAACACAATCTCTCCCATCATTTTTAAAGCTCACTTTGAGACAGGGGGCTCCGTGATGTCACTTAGCAATATTCGTGTGTTCTTTCCCTTCGGTATTAAATATGTCTCGGCTCAGACTGTTTTCAAATAGCACGGTTTTTAGCTGTATTTTGAAAAGGCTTGCTCAGTTCCCCCGGACCCCTTCCTCTTTTGCATATCAGTTCCTGCCCCTACGGGGGGAGGGGGGGAATCGTGAGGACAGAATTGCACATCTGAGCTAATTTGCCCTCAGAAAGCAGGTTCGCTGTGGACAAACCACTAGAGGCCTTTTCTGTGGCTCAGTTAAATATGGGGGAGGGGGAGCAGTCTGAAAGCCGAATTGGATTCCCTGCTGTCCTGTTGAAATCTTGTTTTTCATTGTTATTTGCGCCCGCAATACTCTGTGGAATAATCATGAAAATGTGCAGATTGGCAGCTAATTTTTGAAAAATGAAAAGAATCCGAAATGAAATAAGAGTGCCCAGAAGTTTCTATGTTCTCCCGACCTGTTTTGTCAAGTCGTTAGGAAAATCTATAAGGTCCCCCCTCACCAGACACAAAGACCTGGCCGATTGCCTCAGCTTTCTCGTGGAACATTTCTTTTCTTTTTTTTAAGATACAGTGTAATTCACAGTGATATGATAGATTTGCAAAAATAAAATCTACCAATCTGAAAATGAAAGAGGCTCTCTCTGGGCAGGAATAATGGGTTTCATTAAAGAGGTCTGGGACCTGAGGCATTTTAAATAGAATTTAGGCTTGGCCCGTGTTTCCCCCCGCCCCCCATGCCCTGTCCCTTCAAAACAAGCATCATTGAGTGTATAAGGAAATAACCCCGAAATGGAACTCTAGTGCAACCTCACTTGTCAGGGAGGAAAAAAAAAATCAATAGTGTACATCTTATCAAATGAGGAGAATTTAACTTTATTGGAGAAGTTTTGTGGCGAAAGTTCCCTTACTTGCAGAGTATTACAAGGGGCACCCTCCTTTTCTGGTGGGCTACAGGTAACATCTACTCCTTGTCCGTCGCCCATTTGAAACTCGGGACCGCGGCACTGGGCCCTGGGCTGTGAGGTTCGCACATGCGGGGGTGGTGGAGTGAAGGACCTGTCTGCATTGAGCACTTGGGGGTTCAAGTTCACTCCGTCGCCGTGTAGTTTGCGCCCTTGGGCGGGCTGATACACGGTTAGCCTCCATCGTTCCCCTCCGTCCAATGGAAATAATGTACAGACTATGTGCAATAGTCGTAATCATTGGGCTTAATCATGAGGATGAAGGACACACATTTAGCAAACGAGCCTTGGATTCTAGCTCCGCATCAGGCGCCGTACCAGACGCTCACACAGAGCAGCGAGCGGGTGGTCGACGTGGACGGTCTCGTGGTTGCTTGCAATTTACCTGTTGAACGCCACCGTCAGTGGCTTAAATAAAGCCAGCTGAGACCAGTATCCATTCCTTCACCCTCTTTTTTCCAGCACAATATGAAGCACTTAAGAAATGAGATAGCGCTGGGCCGAAGAGGACCCGTGGGTCCCAGGGGAGAGGAAAGGCATCGTTTTTTGGTATTTATGTGTTTGTTTTGACTGAAGCATAGTCGAGATGTAACATTTTATTCGTGCCTGGCGTCCAGCACGATGAGGCCGTCTCTGTGTACGTCGCAAAGCGATCCCCACGATGAGTCTCACTAACAGCTGTCACCACTCAGAGTCACAAAACCCTGTATGCGATGCACGCTCTTAAGATTCACTCTGTTAGCACGATTCAAACAGGCGGGACAGCATCTTACCAGCATCCCGCTGCACAAACATGGCTTTTTTTTTTTTTTTTTTTTAAGTTCGTGTGTGTTGTTTAAACCTCAGAGGGCTGGGGTGGGGGGGGGGGGGGCTGGGTGCTCCCAGGGAAGGGCTCACGGCCGGCTTGGCCCACTGTGTGCACTTGGCGGGGCCAACACAGCCATGACGTCAGGCCGTCCAGTAAGGAATCAAGGTGCCGTTCTCGACCGGCGTCTGGCTTTTCATTTCGACTCCGTTAATTCCAACTTCTCAGAAGTAGGGGAGAGCGCCGCTGTCTCACAGCAAGTGCTGGGAACAGTGGTGTTCATCTCCGGGCAAAGAGGGGTCTCGTGAGGAGGGCCCAAGGACCGCCGCAGCCCTGCACACCTGCCTGTGGCCTTCGGGGCTCCGTTGGGCTCTCGGGGCTGTTCTTGGGGCCGCTGGCTTGCTCGCAGGTACAAGTGAGGATGCTCCTGGACACTTGCCCAGCCCCTGACTCAGGAGTCACGACTGCCCAGGGCGGTTCTTCCCAGGACACAGCCAGGTCCTAGTCCCTTGTGGGTGTGAAAGAAGGAAAGTAGGACAGGGCCGGAGAGGGGGATATTTCCAGAGTGTCTCTGTCCCTGAGGGAAGCTCAGTGGGGAAAGCACTGGCAGTAAGACCCCATTTCCCTGACGGGGCCGCTGGAGAAGCCCAGGGGCTCTGGGCTAGCTCTGCTCCTGTCTCTCAGGTTCTTTTGCTCAATCCTCTGCATCCCGCCACTCTCCGGAGTCACTGATCAGCCAACCGCACTGAGCTGATGCTAGGAAAGTCCGGTTGGAGCAAAAGGACCAGACAGACACAGCGACAGAAACAGAGGGGGGAGGGATGAGGAGACAGAAAGAAAGATGGGAAGAGATGTTCCACTCCATGCCGTCGCCGGAGTGGGAGATGAGGGTTGGCAGCGGCTTGTGACAGCAGGCTCCCCTAGAGGGATGGCCGGGGACAGCTGCTGTCACGTTGGCCTTCACTTATCTCTGCATCTGGTTCCCCGTGTGCGAGCTTCAGGACTGCTTGCTCCAGAGAAACAATAAGAGCTTTCAGGGCTGCAGGAGCTGCCCAGGTGACAGGTGTTTGCTGATGTTGTGTTTTCTGCCCCGTCGATCAGTGGAACTCTGGCCTTCAGTTGTTTGGGTTTTTCCCGTGCGGGGGAGAAAATCACAGTTCACTTCTGTGAAGGACTCCTCGCCTCTGGCATCGCTGTGGTCCTGGCTTTTGTTTAAGGGCCGGTTTCCGAAAACAGGTTATGAATCCACTTGTGTGAGGAACTCGTCTTTCTGATGGTGCAGATGATATCCAGCCCACACAGTGTTTTCCACTTGGCCGAGGACACAGCTTCCATGTGGGAGACGAGAGCTCTGAAAATAAGCACGAAGCCCGGGTCGTGCACGCGGTAGCCAGGATGGGGTGGCGTCCCACTGCCCCTTCCCAGACCCCTCACAGTTGTCCCTCTGTAACCTCTGGTCTTGGAGGGGGGAGCTTGCCCTCTCCCTCCATTAGTGTCCCATTGTCCAATTATTTCTTTGGTCTTTGCCTAAAAGCCATCACTTTTATAATAAAGTCACGAGGGTTCCATCCCTAGAGATGCAAATTTGGGAGCTTGTCAAGTCCTATGCCCCCTGCGTGATGGTGGGCCCTACACCCAAATTATTAAGAAGGTCAGAACGGGGGCCCCCTCAGCACGGCTGCACACCCACGCACAGTAGGGTTGGTTGGGAGTGTGTTTGAAAATCTCAATGGTGCTGATCACCCAGCGGGGTTCCGCATGGTGGGGGTGCAGGGTGGGGGTGGCCTTTCAGTGAAAATGGGAACGGGCGTGTTGATACCAGTTCATCATCCTCCACTCGGTGTGGCCGACCCCCAGCACACCACTGTCCTGAGTGTCCAGGAGGCTGCTGGGGGGCGGAGGGCGCTGCTTCCAGGAAAGGACACACAGGGGGTACAAGCCAAGTGACTGCCCAGGGCAAGGGCTCTCCTGCCCAGCAGAGCCTGCGTGTTCTGCTTTGTGGCACTTGTCACATCTCCCACCTGAACCATCGGATGCCTGATGGGGAACCTGGTGGAAATGGGTTGTCATTCCCTGGCCTCAAACACGGAGGGTCCCCACCATGCCTCGAGGGAGGACACCGTCTCCCTTAGAGCCAAGATAGGGGCCTTAGGAAACCATTGTCCTCTCCTTACAAATAGCTCAGCTGTACACTAGGGTACCGGATAAATCAGTCCTACAGCTGAGAAGTGTGTAGCCACTGAAATGAGGACATCGATGTAGATATGCAAAATAAAAAGACCCATGACAGATTAAATGAAAAAATGGTTTACAAGAGGCCATGTGGAATGTATTTAGCGTCCTGTTTTTGTAAAAAGCTCTGCGTGTGTGGAAGTTATGGGCATTTTCTTGTCTTTGTAAAAAAAAAAAAAAAAGTCGTAAAAAATGTGTCACTTGCACGGCGAGAAGAGTCCAAATCAACAGTCTACAGATTCTGTGTTAGCCCAGGGTTTGTCACAACAAGATTCGAGTTCTGCCATCCGTCTCGCCACTCAACACAGGGTCGTTTCGAGACAGGTCTGTGATACCACAATAAAACACTGTGCCCGCCTTCAGTGAGTAGAACCTCACATTCATGCCGCCCAAAGATGACAAAGATTTTTCTCATTGGAGTCCATCCTGTCTCTAATTGTTTGGATGGTTTCAGAAGAATTGTAGATTTTTTACATAGGGGTCCATGAGTTGGGCACAGAGCCCGTTTGGGCCGGCTCCCAGGGCTAGTCTGGCCAGCTTTGGCTGGCTTGTGGACCCTCTGTCTCGGGATGGACACCCACGTGGGGTCAGGGGCCGCCTCCCCCACTCTGTGGTCAGTGGCCGTACCCCCGTGCCCCACAGCAGCCTGGAAAATTCAGGTCACGCTTCAGACCCGTTCGGTGGCTTTCGGAAATAGATGAAAACCCCTCCCCATCCAGAAAAAAGTGATAGTCATTCGTGTCTTCTTTGTGACTAGTACTGGTACTACAGAAATTGAAAATATGGATTCCACGGGCACCACAAAGGTTCTTCTGTATGTGCACGTGTTTGCCCCTGCCTGCACAGTTCAGTCGCTGAACCCCCCACCCGTGGCCGGGTCTGCTGCAAACTGGCCTCACGCTCAGATCCACACTCCTGGACCAAAGAGACAGAGGCACCCCTCTCCCCATCCCCCAAGAAACCCCAGAGGCGACCTGAGTTAGATTCAGCAGATGAACTCAGTGCATTGCTTAGAGAAGGGTCTATCCTGCCGGTCGTCCAACAGAGCATAAATGAGCAGACTTTGCTGGGTCACCCGCCGCTGGCCACAGATCTCCCAGAGCTCATCCTCTAGGGCACCCACAATCTCCGAGGCCAGGCCAGGCTCCCGAGGGCCCCCACCAGCGGCGGCGGGCCCCTCAAGGCAGGACACTTGCTGTCCCTACCCAGGGTGGTTCTTCCCAGTTGGTTTTCTGTTTTTTAAACCAATGCGAGGAGCCGAGCCATGTGTCAGCAAACAGGAAGGTGTGGGTGCCCTCCTGGCCTTGCTTTGCTGCCACCGTGTGCTTCCCTTCTCCCTGCATGAGCACGCGCACGAGGGCGACGTCTGAGGCAGGGTCCCTGAAGGAGTGGGGGACAAAGACAGAGGCGCCCGCGTTGCCCATCTGCCAGGCTGGAGGTGTATTCATTATTGATAGAGGGAGTGCGAGAGCTGCTCACAGATGCATCCCTGCCTGGGTAAATGAGACATTCTTCAGCAAATTGCTTCGTTTTTTGATTGCTGATTGTACGCGTGTCACCAAGCTGACTCAAGGTTCATCGATGCATGCTCAGTAAATTAGAAAGAACATAACTATGGATCAGCCAAGAGAATGAATTCTGTGCCTACAATGACCCAGGGCCATTTAATTTTCTGCTTAATTTTGTTGCAGTCAGTTTGCATTTTGGGTTATTATGCAGTAGGAAATTAACAATAAATAACAAATTTGGTCCTCCTGCGCTTGTAATGATATTTTTATAAATCTTTGTAATGCTGTTTTTAAAAGGATCAAGGTCTGTGCCAGTCTGATACTCTGGCAAGTATGTGAGGAGGAAAATGCATTATTCTTGGTAGATAACCTTGTTGTTAAATGCATAGAACGTCTCTCTCTCTCTTTCTCTCTCTCTCTCATATCTTATTAGTAATTTGCTTTAAACTAAAATCCCTTCCTCTCTTTCTCAGATAACCCGAGGACAATGGACGCTGATGAGGGTCAAGACATGTCCCGAGTTTCAGGTGAGACCCTTGTAGGGTACCTGTATGGGAGGCCCGTGGGGACCCCCGCCCGCTCCCCCCACAAGGCACTCGCTGTGTTCCCGAGGGGGGAGGACAGGCTGTCCCGCGGAAGGGAAGACCAGGATGGAATTCGTGTCAATGTTTTATGTCAAGGCTTAGAGCTCATCCCATGAGATGCCCTTTTTCCAAAAATGGTCCTGCCATTTTTCCAAAAATCTCATCGGAGAGTTCCCCAAACAGGAAAATCTCCAAGCGTAATATGAGTTTTGCTGGGAAATCCCAGAGCACCCGGGAAAAGGTCCAATATATGCTGATCCTCTTGGGAAGGGGGGAGGGACTGACGGGTCTGCTCTGGACCCCAAGCAGGTACCAGTGGTGGTGTTTAAGAGGCAGACAGAGGACGAGGGAGGGAGGGCGGAAGAGCGGGAGAAAGAGATTGAAAAGCATAGTTTTGGGGCACGAGTCAGAATATCTGGTAAGCTTGGGGGCGGCATCGCCCCTCTCCCACGTACATTTTTTTTCAAGCCGTATTGGACGTGGCTCTTGTCATCTTGGGAGACCCAGGAAGTGGAGCAGCCGGTAATGGGGCGTAGGGCCTCAGGGCGGGTCACAGACTGTCCCCCTAGGCGCCATGCCCCGAGGTGACCGTGGAGGCGCAGCCCCTGGGGGCTGGGGCTTTTCACTATTTTACCTTGTAGGGTCTCCCAGGCTTATGGCCCGTCCCGCCCAGGCTTGTCATCAGGGCCCGGCTGGCCCGCCCCCAACCTGTTTCCAAGTTTTTATTGGATTCTGCACCTCGGTCTGAGGGCTGCTGCAGGGGAGGGGAGTCAAGTCCCTGCCGCAGACGTCCCCACCTCCTGTGGGCCAGCGACTCCAGCCATTTGGCAGGTGTGGACTTGAACTCTCGGGGCTGCCAAGAAGGAGTTCTCCCTAGAGCTGCTGCGCCCACGAGCGTGAAGAGCGTGTGAGCGGCACCGAGGCTGATGTCCGAAAACCGGGTCCCTTCTGTGCACCTGTTCGTCCTGCTCTTCCGATCTGGGACGGTGTGAATACCCTCATGGTCCCAGACCCATGCCGATGGGCGGGCGGTTTGCGGGAGGGCACGCGAGGTGTGATCCATTCCGTAAAATACACACACACACACACACACACACACACACAATTCCTACACACTTGCATGCACGCTGAGGAAGATTCTGGAGAGAGATTTACTAACCCAGACTTCCCCTAGGCAGCTCGATGACGGGAGGGAGGGGTGGGCCGTGGAAGAGGGGCCGCCTTTTGCTTTATAGGTAATTTCTACTATCTTTAGGTTCTATTTGCATTGGTTTCCCTTGAAGAAATTCTTTGATTTTTTTTTTTCTGCTTTTTGGCTTAGCGGGTTTCTTTCTTTCTTTTTTTTTTCCCTATTTTATTTTATTTTTTTACTTTTTATTTTTATTATTGTGTTATGTTCGTCACCACCCAGTACATCATTAGTTTTGGACGTGGGGTTCCCTGATTCATCTTTGGCTGTAACACCCAGCGCTCATTACAACACGTGCTCTCCTTAATACTGGAAAAGTACAATGAAATACTATTTCAATGGGGAAAACAAAGATCGGCTCTTCGAAGCCTCTCACCGGCCTGGGGGAGGATGGGGGCTGGTGGCCTGGGGGAGGATGGGGGCTGGTGGCCGTTGGGGGAACAGGCCTGCAGAGAGGAGGAGGGAGGAGGTGCCGTGTGGCCCCCCCCCGGGTTAGTGGGTGCCCCATGCCCCCCCCGGATAAAAGCCTCCTTATCTCCTCATGGTTTTCTTGCCCTTAACATCGTGCTAAACCCTCTGTTTTCCCCAATGCTGCTTTTGAAAGTGGGGCTTGGGGGGAGCAAGGAGGGACGGAGGCCCGTGGCCCAAGACTACCTGAAAAAGGAAACTCTTCTGTGGTCAAGAAGGTTCAAGACTTGATCTGAAATTTAGTTTGTGTGCAAGGGAAGTGCTGCTTCCAAAACACTAGGCGTGCTCTTGGTCGATGTGACTCGAAACATTCTAAACAGCGAGCAGGGCATCCGAAGGGTCCTGCCGTCTTTCCTTAAGATCTGAAGGATTCTTCGACTTCTTGCTGCTTCTCCAACTCGAACCTCGTCACATCACTTTGTCCTTTCTATTTCTGAAAATTGAGGGTAGTTCTAGAATAAGGATGTACAAGGGGGGCTCAGTCGGTTGAGCGGCTGCCTTTGGCTCAGGTCATGATCCCCGGGTCCTGGGATTGAGTCCTGCTCAGCGGGGAGTCTCTTCTCTCTCTGCCTCTGCCCCCTGCTGGTGCTCACACGTGCTCTCTCTCTCTCAGATCAATAAATAAAACCTTGAGGAGGAGGAGGAGGACCGCGACGACATGCATTTAGTCAAACAGGAGCTGACGTTCTTGATTCGTGGAGGAATATGTTACTCAAATCCTCCTCTTCCCCCAGAAAATTCTTCACTGTCATGTTCTGCCCCCAGGAAAGAAAACAATAAACTTTCTAACGTGAACCAGGAAGTTGCCAATTTCCTGGGCTCAAAAATGCTCCAGCATCAATAGTTCCATCAGTATCTGTGAACTATTCACTTGAAAAAGAAAGAAATACTTAATATCTGACTTTTTTTTTTTTTTTCCAAATCACCTGATCCTTCCTTTCTGGTGGTTTTTTCCTTTAGGGAATTCTTTGGGTAGTTTGTGTGTGTGTGTGTGTGTGTGTGTGTGTGTGTGTGTGTGTGTGTGTGTGTTTGGTCTCTTTCTTCTTTGTTAGTCTTTCCAAAAATATTTTTATGCCTGTGCATTGGTTTTTGTCTTGGTTTCCAAGGGAAGAGACAGCTCATGGGGCCGAGCGAGGCCAGTATCTATCTCCCATCTCTGTCCCCAACTACGGGACCTGAGACAGGTTTCCCACCTCCCGGATGGACCACTGTCGTGTCTTCTGCCACATGAGGGATGTGAGCCAATTGATATTTAAGGATTCTCTGGCTCCTGGGGCCCGAAGCAGCATAGGAAATATTCTCAATGGTATTTGTAATGTTTGCTGGAAGATAGAAGCAAGAATTATGCTCTGTAGACATACATAGTCCGCTTAGGGATATGACCCTCATCTCTACTGAAATAGAAGTGGAAAGCTTCGTTCTAGGAAATCACATTGATTGAATGCTTACATTTACCAAGCACTCCTCTGAGTGCTGTCTCTTTTCAACTTTACGAGCACCCAGTGAAGAAGATACAAGTACCATTTTCAATTTGCAGGGAGCTGAGATGGGTGAAATTTCGGTTACGGACCAGAAGTCCCACAGGGAGCCAGACATGACGCTGTGAGCTTTTCCACTATTCCAGAGTTGGGAGTCTGTCCTCTGACTTTTTCTTTACCCCTGGGAATTATATTCCCCTGGCTAATTGCGTATAAAAAACACTCCTACACTTGGGAGATGGGGAATCACAGAACTTTTTTGGATGAATTATAATCTACTTGAGAAATTAACTTGCTTGCTTTTGACAAGCTCATTATACAGTTTTCCCATCTAACTGGCCCCAAACACTTCTCACGGGTAATGCTTTATTGGAAGCAAAAGCAAGTCCTAAGATTACATATACATTGCTGAGAAGTTTCTTTCATTTTTCTGAGTGAAATTACTTTGCACTTCCTTAATTATTCCACGGGAAGCACTAGATCTCTTGCTGTCTACAGCCCCACATGGTGTCTGTCTTTGTACTTGAACTCGGGGGAAATGCCAGCCCTTGGGAAATGCCAAGCAGTTTTGCTTGGGAAATCCTTACAATCCCGCCCTGCCCCTAACGATGCGTGCAGACCTCATGCTTTTGTGGTTTGCTGCCATTTAGAAATGGTCTCATAGGCTTCTTCAGCATGTAAGCATTCACACACATTTTTATTTTATCTTCATGGGAGCCCTGTGAGTTAGACCCAAATCACAGTTTTTAGCCTCATTTGTCTGTTGAGGAAATGGTCTTAAAGAGGTGACTTCCTTCATGTTTCTTTTTTCTTTTTTAAAGATTTTATTTATTTATTTGACAGAGAGAGAGATCACAAGTAGGCAGAGAGAGAGGAGGAAGCAGGCTCCCCGCTGAGCAGAGAGCCTGATGTGGGGCTCGATCCCAGGACCCCGAGATCATGACCTGAGCCGAAGGCAGAGGCTTAACCCACTGAGCCACCCAGTGCCCCTTCCTCCATGTTTCTGTCCAAACCATATCCCAGGTCGGCCGTGTGTTAATGCTTGGGACGTGTTCCCTTGATCTAATAACCTTACTTTTGTACCTCTTACGGTCTTTCCCAGTTTCACCTTGTCAGTGGTTCACGGGGCGAATTTGTTTAAAATCAACCCACGAGCAATCTTCGCTTGACCAAAGGGCTTTCCCAAAGTGGCACATCTTCACCGTGGAAATCTCCACTGGTGAGAGAATCCAGGGCTGTGGGGCATGAGGGCTTAGGGGAGTGAGTCATGTCTGAGCACTGGCCAGACTTGGAGCTGGTCTTGAGCAAGACTTGGAGAGGTCTTGGAGCTGGTGGAGAGGAGGGGACTGTTATCTCGCCCTCCTCTCCTCCCAGGCAGGTCCACGCTGGGGACAAGTGTTGACTCTCCCTTCTCCCCATATGCTTCTCCCCATAGGGAGCTCCCGTGGATCTGTCTGACCTATGCATCTTGGAATCGGCCTCCCTACCTCTTTCTTCATTCCTCTTTTCTCCCCGTGCAGGAGGCAGTGGGGGGACTGGGGCCCAGCCTGTGGGGTGCTGGAGAGCGGGCGTTTCCCTCAGTGCGGGAGCCCGTCCAGACCCACAGAACCCTTAGCCGGCACCTCTGTGACATAAGCATCCTCAGTGACGTGTGGTTAGCCTTATTCCCTAACCCACAGAGCAGTTCATTACGAAAAGGGTGATCAGGAGTTACTTGGACATGCTTAACTCAGTAGAGCAGAGACCCACGTTCCTCCATTGGGTAAGTCCTATTCTTTACCTGGGGGATCACGGAGTATTCCGAAGGGAGGTGTCACAGGGAAGGTAAAATATGCCCATAAAGCGCATTTGCTCAGCCTCCCACACCCACCCCCTAATAATGACAGCTGGTTGATCACCAAGACGCACGTGCACACTACCTCGCTCTATACACCTCTAATCTTTGGGTCAGCTGGCTCATCCAGGGGTCTCCACTGTCTTTTGGGGGGAAAGGAAGTCCTCAGGAGGTCTTTGAGAAGGCAGGCGGCTAGCCCCACTTGACGTAGAAGTCTGGTTTTACGTATTGAAGTTCGTGTAAGGTTAGTCCTACCCACTCCAAAAAAAAAAAAAGAGAGAGATTCCTCTGACCACCTCTCTGAAGTCCTCTAAGTCTGAAAACCATTGCTCTAGGCAGTGATAAGGAAAACCCACATACCCACATATCAGACGGTCCATATGCCCCCTACATTCTCCCGTTCGGCTTTTCCATGTTTGTGGAATCGGTGTATAAGAGCACCGAGACTTTTAGTCCCTGTTACTTCTCACCGTTTAGAGCCCGGAAATATCACTGATCTAATGCATATCAACGAGGCTTTCCCGTCTCACGAGCCCTTTGGATGCTGGTTCCTCTCCGGCTTTTGTTTTTTGCTTGGGAAATCCTTACAATCCTGCCCTGCCCCTAACGATACGTCTCACATTGGCTGTCCAAAGGGACCCAGTAATGCTCTTTCTGAAAACCTGTCAGTTGCGGCGATTGCAGCCAGCCTGGGATATTCCACGGCAGTGTCTCCTTCCCGGAGAATGCACGACTGTCCCCCAAAGCATCACCTTGGTGCCTGCCCATGAGGTAGCGTCCTCTGCCGGGGGGGGGGGGGGGGGGGGGGGG
>CM053614.1:86188060-86213132 GCA_028646535.1 Procyon lotor | reverse complement strand
AAAAAAAAGAACTACCTTATGACCCTGCAATTTGTTGGTTAAGTTGGTTAAGCTGCTGCTTTCGGCTCAGGTCATGGTACTGGGGTCCTGGGATCAAGTCGCACATTGGGATACTTGCTCAGCAGGGAGTGTGCTTCACTCTTTGCCTCTGCCTGCCTCTCTTCCTGCTTGTGCTCTCTCTCTCTCTCTGACAAATAAATAAATAAAATCTTTAAAAAAAAATGTAAAAACTGTTTAAAAAAAAAAACAAAGGGATACTTACATCCCTGTGTTTCTAACATTTCTAACATTACCTACAATAGCCAAACTATGGAAGCAGCCAAATGTCCCCTAACTGATGAATGGATAAAGAAGATGTGGTAAAGATATACGATGGAATATTACTCAGCCATCAAAAAGAACGGAATCTTGGGGCACCCGGTGGTTCAGTGGTTAAGCAGCTGATTCTTGATTTCAGCTCATGTGATGATCTTAGGGTTGTGATATCCATGGGCTCCATGCTGAGCCTATTTAAGATTCTCTCTCTTTATCTCCCTCTGTCCCTCCCCTGGCTCGCCTGCTCTTTTTCTCTAAAAAATAAATTTTAAAAAAGAATGAAATCTTGCCTTTTGCATGGATATGAATGGGAGCTAAAGTGTATTATGCTAAGTGAAATAAGTCAGTCAGAGAAAGACAAGTGTCATATGATTTCACTCATACATGGAATTTAAGAAACAAAACAAACATGGGGGAGAAAAGAGAGAGGCAAACCAGGAAACAGACTCTTAACTCTAGAGAACACACCGTTGGTCACCAGAGGGGACCCAGTGAAGGGATGAGGAAAGTTGGTGATAGGGATGAAGAAGTTCACCTGTCATGATGAGCACCAGGTGATGAACCACTATATGGTACACCTGAAATAATATTACACTGCATGTGAACTAACTGAAACTTCAATAAAAACTTGGAAAAACATTTGTAGGAAAGCAAGTTGCTAAGAGGAACATTCTAGAATATTCCGGAACAACCAGAACTAATATCAACAACATTAACATCAATAGAGGCCACCGATTGCATTTGATCTACATCATCGCTTATTATATTTGACATGACGGGCTAGTGAGTTTGGATTTAGGTCACATCTACCATACTTTGAGCAGATAATTGTTTCGGACTTACAAAAAAAAAAAAGCCCCATCCATTTTATGAGGTTAGTGTATTCTTGGTTCCCAAATCAAACATGATTCATGCAAATAAGGAAACACTCATAGGTCATTTCACTTGTGAATATAGTGCAAAATTGTAAATAAAATGTAGGTAACTAAATTCAATAGTGTGTTTAAAATATCATAAAAATGACAGGAACACAAGTGTCGCCAATATCAGAAAATGTATAATGCAATCTGCAATGTTAATATATTAAGGAAAAATACATTATGATTATTTAAATAAAGGGAGAAAAATTAACCTGGAGACAGACAGAACTTCATCAATTTGATGAAGAATATACCAAAATCTTGTAGCAAACACACGTGAAGGAAATGTGGATGCATTGTATTTAAGTTGGCAACGAAGAATAATAGTCATGATCACCACTTCATTCAATCTAGTGTTGGCGAAGGATCTGGAGGTAAGACAGAGAACCCTGTTTCTTTGCATATGACAGGATCAGTGATGCAGGAAAAGCATTAGACTCGCCACATAAGCTATGAAAACCAAGAGTGTTCAGCCACTTTGGTGTCCATAGGCTTAGTCTACAGTATTTCTTAGCGTTTCTACATAATAGCAAAAATCAATTACATATACAGCCAACTGCCATTATTCACAGTTGTGTTCTATAATGTCACCACAAGTACTAGATTAGCAAATACTGAACCATTTGCTTACAGGGAAAATACAGGGTTAGGCTCCAGCAAGCCTCTGATTTTAACATTTCATTAGTCAATCAATTCATAACCTTGTTTGATGGTGCTTCTGTTTGAAGGTTTCTTATTTAATATATATCATGGATTCGCTGATGCTGAACTCACAGCCAACAGTGCTGTTAACTCAAGAACCGAACAGAGCTCTTCTGATGGACATCTGGGTTTTCCCCACAGGGTAAACTGTAGCTTTCTTGCTGGTATTCTTTTTTTTATTTTTTAAAGATTTTATTTATTTATTTGACAGGGAGAGAGAGAGACCACAGGTAGGCAGAGAGGCAGGCAGAGAGAGGGAGAGAGAGAGAGAGAGAGAAGCAGGCTCCCTGCTGAGCACAGAGCCCAATGTGGGGCTCCATCCCAGGACCTGAGATCATGACCTGAGCCGAAGGCAGAGGCTTTAACCCAGTGAGCCACCCAGGCACCCTCCTGCAGGTATTCTAAACAGCACTTTGGCACTATACTTGAGGGTCACTTTAAATAGCAAAATCACCAACAAAAATATGAAAAAAAAAGTCACAAATAGACTGGAAAGTGAACACTTGTTTACAGTGCAGAGCTGAGATTGAGATAAGAACATAGAAGGGGCCCCATATGAACTCAGCCAGGAAGATGTGCAGAGTCATTCAAATTCTTTGCCACTCCGCATACATCTGGGAGTAATAGAGAGCACTAGGAGTGGTGGTCTGGAGTTACAAATAAACTCTAGCAAAGTGGTGAATTTGCACATATGGAATCCATGAATAATAAGGATCTACTGTGTGTGCACACATAAATAAAACAAGAAGCCCTACTACAACAGGAGCAAAAACACCAACGTGTCTAGGAAACAACTAAGACATCTATAGAGAAAATACAAGAACTCTAATATAAGACATAGAAAATGATCTGAATAAATAAATATTCCATGTAAACTCTATAAAGACATGCGTATAAAACAGTACAGAATTCAAAAAAAACTAGGTCAGTGGAGCAGAAGAGATTCAGAGGAAGATTGATATGTATATCATCGATAAAAGTGGCACATCAGATGATTGGGTAACTTTTCGGAAGATAATTTGGTTTAACTGACTCATGACATGGAGAAAAGCTAAGTAACCCTCTACGATGAGGGCTTTAAATCAGTTCTACCCAATAGCCACATAGTGTGGCACATACATGCAATTTAAAATTTTCTAGTTGCCACATTAAAAAAAAAATTACCTTTGATAATATACTTTAACTCAATGCATCCAAAATGCTATCATTTTAACATGTAATCAATCTTTAGAAAATCACTAACATATTTTACTACCTTTTTTCTTTCTAAGCCTTCAAACTATTGTATCTTGCACTTAAACTGGTGTACTTCGCACTTAGAATGTTTTAATTCTCCCCATAAATTTCACTACAAATAGTCTATCCATAGTCAGATTTTAGAAAATTTATGGTTAAAGAAGTTGATTCATATGACCAGGTTGTTCTCAACATACAGTAATTTTTTGACAACTGAATTTTGCATGAAAAGAATCATTTTAGTTTAATACTTGTATCTAGTTTTACAAAACGACTTCACTTATTTTATAAGGATTTTACCTTGAGGCAAGCACATTAGTACCACTAACGTCTTTCCAAATTAGGTAAATTCAATAACTCATGTATCAATTCAACATCATTTACATAGAATTGAAAGGAGTATTGTATAGGGGCACCTGGGTGGCTCAATGGATTAAGGATCCAGTTCTTGATTTCTACTCAGGTCATGATCTCGGGGTCTTGAGATCTAGCCCCACCTTGGGTTTCATGCTGAGGGGGGGAGTCTGCTTGAGGATTTCCCTCCCTTTCCCTCTGTCCCTCCCCTGCTCCTGCATGCATGTGGTTTCTCTCTCAAATAAACAAATACGTAAGTCTTTTTTAAAAAAAAGAATTGAAAGTAGTAGTATATCATTTGAAAAGCAACTATATATTCATCAAAACCCACAAAGCTTATTTCAAATTTCTCATGTAGTTTTTCCCCCAATTTAAATTATGCAGCAGATAGTAACTAAATTCTTGTATATATTGATTGAATCATGTTGGAAAATATGCAAGATTCCTATTGTTAATTCCTATGATGGAAAGCATCTATTTTAACTTAAGTTCTCATTCCTTTCTAGCTAAGTCACAAAAATGTCTTTTTTTTTTTTATTGGAGCTTTAGATTTAGATTGCTCAGCATCAGTGAGATATCAGTAAGAAAATGTGTACTTGGCCAGTTTTTGTCTTCGATTATTGAATATTTGGCAAGCATTGCTTTTGTTTCAGGAAATCTGGAATTACAGTTAACAACAAACAAAATCTCCCCAAAATACTTCCACCACTCAACCGACAGGCTCTGACTAATAACAAAGATTAATAGTTGGTTCGCTTGCATTTATATACTGAGGGGTGTTAACAAATATATTTGTGATACTTTGAATTAAAGTATAAAAGCTTCAGAAAACTGAGCGAAAATTTGTTTCAGAACTTAACCACGCTGTGGAAATGAAACAAATAAGGGAAACACCAGTCTCTTACCTTAAGATCTAGTGAATCTGGATTTTTCACCTAGCATAACTGGAACATCGTCTATCATTATAGGAATTAAGTTTTTTCATGTTTGTCTAAAATTATTCTTTGAAAAATGTAAAAGACTCAACGGTATCCGTGCCACAAATTCAAAGTGGTAGGCTGCCAGTTGACCAACTGTCTATGTTAATGTGGGAATCCTTGGAGAAAAAGAATACGGAAGGTAATGGCTGAGTAGTTATCTAGTAGTATTTAGATGATGACTCATCTAAAGCTAAAAAATGTGCCTACCTATTGAATCAACTGATCCTTGGTATTCTTTTTTTTTTTTTTTTTTTAAAGATTTTATTTATTTGTGTGCTACAGAGAGAGAGATCACCAGCAGGCAGAGAGGCAGGAGGAGGTAGAGGGGGAAGCAGGCTCCCCGCTGAGCAGGAATCCCAATGTTGGGCTTGATCCCAAGACCTTGAGATCATGACCTGAGCTGAAGGCAGAGGCTTTAACCCAGTGAGCCACCCAGGTGCCCCTGATCCTTGACATTCTTAAAAAAAACTCTTGTATTTTATGGGCAATTGCTTGGTGGCTTAACTGCAGATTTTCTCACTGTTTGATCTTCCTTCATAACTTTCTAATGAAATTTCTGTAACTTAATAAATTCTTTTAACATATTGCTGTCTAAAACTTTTTTCTGGGCAAGAATTTAAGCTATTCTACATCCAGTCTATTAAATGTCATCGGAAATTTTTGTGTTGTTCATTTAATTCTGATTTCCAGTGATTAGTTCATCAACTCTTTTTTGAGTGATGCCTTATCAAATTCACTCTATCTTTGATGAAAATATATCTTAATAGTATCCATGTTATGTTTAAATTTTTTGTGATGTTTAAAATTTACCCTCCCCCCACCGTCAGCTAGACCAATTTGAAATTGCCACTTATCATAAACTTTGGGACATGGGTTTTTCTGACTCAGTGTCTTTTTTTTTTTTTTTTTTATGGTTTTACTTGTAGTACATGCATCTGTACCTTCTCTTGTTTCTGCATCAATACTTTGGCTTTATTGTAAATGCAAAAATCTGGCAATATTCACTTGAACACTAGAAAAATAAGCTGGAAACATTAATTAGTAATAATTTTAAAATATAAATTAATAATTGCAGTTTATACAAGTATCACTCTACCTCTTGCCATTTTATAATATGCTCAAATAAACATGCTACAGTGTTACATCAGTGCGTAGCAAAATCATTTGAACTAAATCAGCTAGTTGATATCAAATGGATCAGGAATATGTTTATATGTAATAATGTGAGTGATGTCTATACCCAACCTACACACACATTAACCTAATATCTTACATTATACAATAGTTAAATATAGACCTACCAAAACGATACATTAAATATGATGGAAAATATTTTACTCTGTTTCAGTTTTAAATTTAAATGAATTAAAACCAAATAAAATTAAAATTCAATTCTTCAGGGGCACCTGGGGGGCTCAGTGGGTTAAAGCCTCTGTCTTCAGCTCAGGTCATGATCTCAGGGTCCTGGGGTCGAGCCCCACATCGGGCTCTCTGTTCAGCAGGGAGCCTGCTTCCCCCTCTCTCTCTTCCTGCTTGTGATCTCTCTTTCTCTGTCAAATAAATAAAATCTTAAAAAAAAAAAAGAATAATCACCTCCAGTTATAACGCAACAGTTCTCAAGGGCACACAAGTCAGGACGTTCCTCGTAGTATTATTCTCTGGGGAGGCAAGGAGCTGAAAGCCACAGGAAAATTTATCCTAGAATAGCAAATAGGTAAAAGCTGTAACATATTTGTTGTGTCACAAACTGTTATTTAATAGTTAACAAGAAACAAGTTCAATGTACTGAGTGAAGCACAGAGAAATCTTTTCAAGTGGTGCTTAATGGGGAAAAGGTAGGGAATGAAACAGATTGTATTATACCAGGTGGATAAATTAAAATAGTTGCCCACGAGATACTAATACACAGTTTGAAAGAAAACTCCCCAAATCTATATTCAATGCATCTGAATGATTGTTTGCAGGGTAAGAGCAGTGACAGGGAGGTGGACTAGTGATTATAATGTGTCACAAAGTAGGGGGGTTGATTAATTAAATCTTCTGTTTTGAAGTCCAAGAAAATTGTTTTCAAATAAACAGGATTTCATTTCTGGCAGCATATACAGGATGTCTTGAGATTTGTTTCCACACACGCACACACACACAATTTAGTGTAAAACATCTTTAAAAATATATTTTAATGTATTGCTCATAAGCAAATAGTGGAGTAGAAAAAGAAGCCAAAAATGTAAGCAAACACTCAAGCATCAGCGCAACCCTACTGAAGTGTAAGTTTTAGTCTGATATTTACACACAAAGCACAAGTGACAAGCGATAAGTCTAATTCTTTCCCAAGTGAGGACACCAACAAGATGCCTACTTAAAGTCAATAGCCAAAAAGATAAGGTGATTGAGAAACAAAGGAGAAACTTGCCTCCTTGAGCTTTGGCATGATTTGGAAGGGGAAAATTTAATCATCCTTGCCTGGCTTCCACATGCATTTTCAACTTACAGACCAGATAACTCTACAGTATGAAAAGTCTCAGGGCTTGAATCCAAATGGATTCCAAATCCACACTTTCCTAGAAAGAAAGACAAATAATTTCCAGGACACTCAATTCTCAACCAACTCTCAAATAATTCCCACTGATAAATTTCAAAGGAGCACCATAAACCAGAAAAGGAGATAAGATATGGGTAAAAACTAGTTGACAATAACATATGACCAGGTACATTACAAAAAAGAAAGAAGTACATTGAACTTCCGAAAGATATTTCAATTTTAAAGTACTAAGATTTAAAATACAATAAAAAAATAAAATAGGGATGCCTGGATGGCTCAGTCAGTTAAGCATCTGCCTGCCCCTCAAGTCATGATCCCAGAGTTCTGGGATCCAGTCCCCCATCAAACTCCCTCTGCCTGTTCTTCCTGCTGCTCCCCCTGCTTGTGCTCTCTATCTCTCTCAAATAAATAAATAAAATCTTTAAAATATATATAAATAAAATAAAATAATAGCCAGCAGATTATATATACCTGAAGACAGAATTACTTATCTGATAATCAAATTTGAAGAAATCATTGAGGCTGACACACAGAAAGAAAACTAGATGCTGAATATAAAGATGTGTGAAGAGATATGAAATATTAGACAATCACGGTTTAACACACATTTGTTCAGAGGCTAGATGTAGAGACAATCTTAATATAGGCAATATCTTATGTAGGGAGGGCTGAGAATCTTCTAGAATTGATTGTAAGGCACCTCGCATTAGATTTCAGTGGCCCAGACTATCTCAAACAAAATAAAATAAAATATATCCCGAGACACAAAATAGTGCTTCAGAACACCAAGATAAGGATCTGAAAACCAGAGAAAAGACTAATGCCTAAAAATAAATGGTAATCCCACTGACAGCTGACGTGTCAACGTGGCAACAATTGAGAAAAAAGTGGAACACAGGAGAATGATATCATTGAGGTGCTGGCAAAAACAAGTCAACATGAAATTGTACGTCCAGGGAAACTCCCTTGAAAGAACAGGAGAAAAATAGAAGTTTTTCTCTAAGAAAAGGAAAAAAAAAGAAGATCTACTGACACCCACTAAAGAAAACTCTAAAGAATGATCTTTTAAAAGGAGGAATGTAGGGGCGCCTGGGTGGCTCAGTCTTTAAGCGTCTGCCTTCGGCTCAGGTCATGATCCCAGCGTCCTGGGATCGAGCCCCGCATTGGGCTACTTGCTCAGCAGGGAGCCTGCTTCTCTCACTACCATTCCCTCTGCTTGTGTTCCCTCTCTAGCTGTGTTTCTCTCTGTCAAATTAAAAAAAAAAAATTTTTAAAAGGAGGAATGTGAATTCAGATGGATAATTTAACCTGCAGGAAGTAATAATGGGCAAACGTATTGGTAAATCAGACAGGTAAGTCCAGATAACAACTGACTATTTGACAAAATAATGCAACAACAACAACATTTAATTTTAGGGCTTGGTAAAAGCACAGTTAATCTAAAATACTGAACCCAAAAGCCTTAGATCTTTGCATTGTTTAGGAGGAAGGCAGATATATTAGTGAACTGTATAATTTGTTCATTATTCCTTTTAAAATATCTGAGATCATCACTAAAAATCGACATAAAGTATGTAAGTTCTGAAAGAAGAGAGGTTGAGAGAAAAAGAATGAGAAATTTGAAAATGCAATCAATCTGAAAGAAGACCAAAAGAGGACAAGAGGAGGAAGATAATTAAAAGCACAAAGTAAGATAATAGACATATCTCCAACTACATTAAAATGAGAATAAAAGCAAATGGACTAATGTCACAGGTCAGTTTCCAAGAAGTAGATCTGAGATAGAGATTTGCATGCAGGAAATTCACTACAAGCAAGTGCTCTCAGAATCAGCTCTTGGGGAAATGAAATAAACAGAATGGGGCAGAATATACTTAGCTGTGAAACAGAACAAAAATCTTAGCCCAAATCACACCCATCTCTGGGACTGGGATGACCCTTCAAAGACGTCACAATAGAGGCATGGAGAAATTGGACTTTCGTGGCCCTGCAGTGATCAGGCATTGGATGTGGGTTGCCCTGGGAAAATGTGCCCTGGTTGACGTGTCTTCACAAGATGAGAGCAAATCTTAAACAAGAACAGAATGGAGCTAGAAGCCACCACCGTGATCAACAGCTTTGGAAATTTTGACCATGAGCCAAACAATCAGTACAACTAAGCACTCCATTAAAATACAAAAGATTATCAGAATATATAGTGAAAAAAATCCAGCTATATGATGTTTACAAGAGACCTACCTAAAATATAAAGCCATCAAAAATAAAAGGAGAAGAAATAAAGGACCATATGAAAATGGTCCTCGGTATATTAAAAGAATAAAAAAGAAACGAAAATTGGTCTAGCTACATTAACAGCAGACAAAAAAGAAGTTAAATAGAAACAAAGGATTATTAAGCACAAAGAGAGTCAATAAGTTCACATATAAAAGGTAAATCCATATGCATCTAATACCGTGGATTCAACTATACAAAGTCCAACCCGACCTAAATGCAAGGAGAAAATGTGAAAGCAATCAATCATAATGGTGGTATATTTGTAACACAACTTAAATATTACTAGATCAGGCCAAAATATTCATGAAAATTTAGGAGATTTCAGTAACATAAGTAACAACATGACCTAATCATGTGAAACATTGTGTCCAACAGCTACAGAATACATATTCTTTACCTCCACAAAGGAAACTTTGCAAAAAGTACCTAAATACTAAGGGCAGAAAGCAATTCTTAATAAATGCTGACATCAATGCAATTTATAACAAAAAGATAACTGAGTTGTATATGGCTTATGGCATTTAAATTTCAATTCCAAATAACTCTTCTGGAGTTATCTGGACTTTTGGACCTTTATTAAAATTTTTTGAACCGAGCATTATTAAAAAAGCTCTCTATCCAAACATATAAACATCTCATATCCATTAGGATGACTACTATTTTTAAAAAAAAGAGAATTTAACAGGTGCTGGGGTGATTGGAGAAATCAGAACCTATGTGCACTGTTAGGAGAGGGGTAAAGTGGTCCAGCCTCTGAGGAAAACAGTACGGAAGTTCTTAAGAAGTTCAAAATAGAATCACCACATGATTCAGCAACTCTACATCTGGGTCTATCCTGAAAAGAATTGAAACAGAGTCTCAAAGAGATATTTGTGCGCCCATATTCTTAGTAGCACCGTTCACCGTGGCCAAAACGTGGAAGCAATCCATGCGTCCATCAGAGGACGCGTGGGTAAGCAGAAGGCAGTATATACATATGATGGAATTGTCCTTAAAGAATGTCCTTAAAAGAAGGGCATTCTGACACTTGCTAAATCACCAATGAGCTTTGAGGACATGATGCTGAGGAAAATAAGCCAATGACCAAAACACAAAGATTGTATGATTCCAGTTAAAGAAGTTCTACAGGGTAGTCAAGACCATAGACACAGAAAGTAGCATGGTGGTTCTTAGGGACTGGGGGAGGGGCGGGAAGAATGGAAAGTTAGTGTTTAATGGGAATAAAATTTTAGTTTTGTGTAAGAAAGAGTCCTAGAAATGGATGGTCATGAAAGCCGCCCAACAATATGAATGTATTTAATGCCACTGAACTGTGCACACAGAAATAGTTAAGACAGGGGCGCCCCGGTGGCTCAGTTGGTTAAGTAGCTGACTATGGATTTCGGCTCAGGTCATGATCTCGGGGTGATGAGATCAAGCCCGGCATCAGGCCCCAAGTTGGGCATGGAGCCTGCTTAAGATTCTCTCTCTCTCTCCCTCTCCCTCCGCCCCTCCCCCCATGCACATGTGCTGTCTGTCTGTCTGTCTCTCTCTCTCAGAAAAAGACAGCTAAGACTATAAATTTTATGTTATGTGTATTTTATCACAATAAAAAAATTAGAAAATAAATAACAGCTTTTCTATTAAAAAAAACAACTAAGACTCTAAATTTTATCTTATGTGTATTTTATCACAATAAAAAAATTGGAAAATAAACCACATAGCATGCACCTAAAATGATACATAATAGGAAAGTTATAGACTTATAAGCTTAAAAAGAATAAAATAGCACTCTTATTTCAGTTGAGGGAAATAATAGAATAAAACTAAAGAAGTAGGCAGAAGAGAAATTATGATAAAAAGAAATGATGAAGTCATGAAAGAGAAAACTAACATATTCCAGATGAGAACAGCACAGAATGAGGTTGATTCCTTCAAGTCTCACGAATTTAAGAAATCTTTAGTGAAATTTTTTTCACACTTGAAAAAGAGAAAGCACAGAAGCAACTTCTGAGAGAGAAAAGGAACCCAACTGTGGATGTTGCAAACAATAAAAGCAGAAGATATTAAGTACAACTTGATTCCAATATAATATATAAACCAAAATACAGTGGACACATTTCTAGAAAAATATAACTTCACAGAATTACTCAAGAGGAGCTAAAAAAAAAAAATGGACTTGTCCCATAACCATTAAATAAATTGAATCAGTGGTCTAAAATATTTTTTTAAAAGAACACATCACAACTGATAATTGTGTCAGTGAATTTCAGCTGAAATTGAAAGAACAAAGAATTCTAATCTCACACCAATTCTTTTAGAATGGAAAAAAAGAGTTCTACTCAACTCAGTTAATGAAGCTGACTTCCCCTAAATACCAAAACCAGACAACACAGAAAAGGGAAAAGAAAAGTACAAGCCCATCTCACTCATCTATACAGATTCAATAATTCTAAAAATAGAGAGAGACAGAGAGTCAGAGAGAAAACCAAATCTAATAGTGCATAAAATGTTAATGTTCTAGCTAAGTAGAATGTAATCTTAGGAATATAAAGCTTGGCATCAGAAAACTGATTAGTGGGGAAAAAATGTTAACAGGTAAGTGGGTAAAAATAACAATAAAATTCAACATTCATGAAAATATGGCTTGGAATAGTAGAAAATTAAGAAAGTCTTAAAACCGAAAGAGTGTGGCTACTAAAATCCTAGAGAAAACATTATATTAAAAAATAAAAAAAAGAAGACATTGTCTTTAATCATGGGCTGTTAAAATGAATCTAATATCACACTTCCCTTCAAATAGCACTTTGAGGCTCTGGCCAGCTGGAAAGGACAAAAAAAGGAAACAGAAAGTAGAGAATGTTAATGGGCAGAACAAAACTATTATTATTGGTAGATAACATCTATAGTAAACCCAATGCAATCCGCAGGTGAATTATAAAACTTAATAATAGAATTGTAAAAGAACATTGGATGCAAAATAAACAAAAGGTAGTCGATTGCATTTGTATATCCCAATCAAATGTATATACCTATGTACCTTTGCCTGGAAATGTAATGTCCAAGAGGTCAGTGTAATATCCAATAATATATAAATATGTTTCTATATACAGTAGAAACCAAAATTGTAGAATACCCAGGAATACACACAGTACGAGATGCGTAAAGGTAGAAGGCCCACACAAAGAAAATGAAATACCTGAATGGGAAGAAAATGTAAGAAAGATATTAGGGACACCAGGGTGGCTTAGTCAGTTAAGTGTCTGCCTTCGGCTCAGGTTATGATCTCAGGGTCCTGGGATACAGCCCTGCGTGGGTCTCCCTGCTCAAAGGAGAGTGCTTCTCCCTCTGCCTCTGCAGCTCCCCCTGCTCATGCTCCCTCCCTCTCTCTCTCAAATAAATAAAATCTTTTTAAAAAAGATTTTTTAAACCTTAGATTCATCGGCATATTCTATGCAAATGCAAACAAACTTCCTGTTGGCTATTTTCTGCATCAAGTTGGCTCTATAATTTGTGTCTATAATAAATGCGTGAAGAGCATTATCACAGAGCATCATAAACAGCGAGCCTAAGACAGGTTTCCTCGGTGCAGAGATAACACAGGGACTGATGGGACAGAAGGCAGGGCTCGGAGACAGACTTAGACAAAGATAGAACCCGATTCCAATGGACAATGGAGATTGATGGGAAATGGTGCAGAAAAGTACATTTATAAATATAAAAAAAGAAAATGAACTAGCATCCCTATTTCATATGATACACTAAAATAGTTTCAAGGTAAATTTGTGACATAAATATTAAAATCTAAACTCTAAGACTTTAGGATGATGTAGAATACTATGATCTAGACAAGGGGGGAGCGCCCCTTAAAAAAGCTGCATACACATTCCATTGAGGAAGTGGTTGGCCACTTGGCCTTAAAATTAAGTACGATGATGATGCGAAAAGATAATACCCATTAGGATAAGATATTTGCAACACACATGACTGAGTAAATACTTTTCCTAAAGCAGGTCGATATATTTCCAGTATATAAATAACAAAAATGACAAATGGTCCTAGAGAAAACTGGGAAAATTCTTTCCATGGGCGTTTTGAGAGAAAACCACATGAAAATGTGTAGTCTCGCTATTAATAAAAGGAACTCCAAATGACATCACAATGATGTCACAAGATTGGCATCAACTTGGAGGACTGACAATATCAAGAGTCAGCAACACTGTGGAATGGGGGATCCGGGGGTAATTTCCACACCTGAAAGGCGGGAGGACAGCTGGGTACTAATGAAAAAGGGGATGCGTCTGTCGTGTGGCAAGACCAGCAGTGGGGGTAAGAAGTCCCAAGTGGTCCTAGGCTCTTGAGTCCCCCAGTCAAGGCAAAACCAGCCACACTTACTGAACTTTCCATGGATTCATTGGGTGGACCTGAAATTCATGACCAAAATTCAGTATCTGAAACCATAATAATGCAAAGCACAGAACCACTGAAATGTGCAAACCAACTGCCACTTCTCTTTGTCATCACGAGGAGAGCTACGTATTTTTATAAAACTCTAAAATAAATATCATCTCCGATGTCATCGTTAAAAACCACTAAGCTAATGACCACAAAATATGCTGGTATTTACAAAATGCTTTCTTATGATCAGCAAGTCGCAAATACGCCTATGAAATGTTATGGGTAGTATTTAAAAACATATGCCAGGGGATTTTTGGGGGGGTCTTTTTGTTTTGGGGAATTTGGGGGGATTATCTTTTTTTTTTTTATATTCTGTGACATGATGTATTGGTTACCTCAATGGTTACCTCACCATTGAGAGAGGTAACCAAAGCTTTGCAGTTTTGTTCAACAAAATTCAATAGCTCCTTCTGGGCTTTAATATCCAGATCCTAGCAAATTTGCCCCACTTTTGGGGGGTTAAAAAAAAAGGGGGAGGAATAAACTGGCAACTAAATCCAGCCAGTCTTGAAATTCTAAAATTCTGGAAGACACCATTGATTACGGCAAGAGAGCAAGGTTTCTCAGTTACCTACTGAACTTTACAATTCTAACTACGTTATAGAAGGAATGTCGTCTCTCATGCTTCTGCATCATCTCTCTGCCTATTTTTCTGTTTTCTGTAAATCTGAGCCAAGTATTTGTGGTGTAAATTCTAGGGCTTCCGAGTCAAACAGTGCTGAATTTCCCATGTAAGCAAGTTACTGTAAATCTCTCAGCCTTGGGTTTATTATCTATAAACTCGGTCTAGATAATACCCTCCCAGTGGTCTTGTTGCAGGAATTAAGCACATGATGTCTCTAAAATGCCCGGCCAGTTCTTGGAACAGAGAAACCCTCAGCGTGTTCCTGACCAGCCTGTCTCCATGCCCGCCCCGATAAGCTCACAAAGCCACAGAAAATAAGAGAGACGTCTACAGAACAGCCTCAAGGAGAGTCCCATTGGAGCACGTGGCACATCATCCCACCGCTGGTGGCTGCACTATTGGCCCGCACTCCCTCTCCCTTCCTTGTCCCGTGTGGGCCCTCCAGGGCCTTGACTCTTGTCATCCAGCCTCACCTCTGCTCCCCAGAATCGGATGCACATCTCTGCCCTCGGGCACCTACCTCCATGGAATGCCATTAGACACCTGCTACCCTGGGCCTTGCTGGCATGCTCCCAAGACCTCCCGCAAATTTCACGAGCACAGCTAGACATCAAACGCACACTTTCTCCAACTTCCCCCCATTCAGACTGTCCCCACCACGGGCTCTCTGCTCTGTTTCTGCCTGACTGGTGACAGGCTTGCCCTGACGCCATAGAATGGCTCTACATATTTGTGCAACAGAATTTTGCTTCTCTGAATTATTTGGGAATGAACGTATTTCAGGCGTGTGAAGGTATGAACAACTCAAGATTGTTGTCACTGTATCTATTGAAGCTTCCACTTCTTTATCTCCCTTGTTCCTCATTCTGCTATGGGTTCGCTACCATCTGACCCTTCCCCTCCACGTTCTCTGGCTGGGTTCTGACGGCACTGGCCACTGAACGCATGGCCTTCAGCACAGTTCCCCGAGTCTTGATCTGATAGCCTGTCACTGGTCTTAATGGACGGTCACTCTGTCTCTTGAATGGGTCTCCGTCCTCTTCATTAAACCCTCTGCTAAGCTCTGGCAATGATGATTCTCTTTCCCCTAAAATCCTAAAACATCCAAGAGATGGATCATTTGGTCTCTTGCTTCGCCCCACTATTTCTGCAAATGGAGCTGATATTCCAAATGCATCGACATATACGCAATTTTGTAAATTTCCCATGTTCTTTCTTTTTAAATATATGTGGTTTTTTTCAACATTTCAAATTAGAGACTATTTTCAAGATAATTTTAAGATAGTCCCTCCATAACAATATGATATATTTTTTTGGAAAAAAAAATTTCAAATTAGAGAAAATTTTCAAGAATATTTTAAGAAACTCCCCCCGTAATCATATGGTGCTGGGTTGCTGACATGGGTTTTCCATCAAGAATGAAATGTTTCAGAGCATATTTTCTATAAACAAAGAAATCAACCCACAAATCTTCTCTATAAGGCCATCAAAATGGGAAATAAACATGGATATATTACCTTCATTCAATCCACAAACCCTATTTAATTATTACCTACTGACCCCAAAATGTCTTCATAGCCAATGGATCAAGTGTAGAATCATGGGTCATGTTTAGTTATAATTCCCCTTTCATCTCGTTCAACGTGGAAAACATACTCAGTAACTCCCAGTCAGGTTCCTGACATGTTTGAAGAATACAGGCCTTGTTATTCTAGAAATTTCTCCCCACAGGTGTTTGCCTAGTATCTCCTAATAATTCATGTGCTGCGGATGCTCCACCATATGAAACATAACCTTGATTTGTCCCATTGCTGGAGACGCTCACCCCGATTATTTCATGGAGGTGGCTGAAATCTGCCAGTTTCTCCACTGGAAAATTGTTTATTCTTCTTCCCTTCTCAAATTAACAATCATTTTCTGAGTAACAATCATTTTCATACTTTGAAACTACATAAATATCCCATGCTTTAGAGACACCTGGGTGGCTCAGTTGGTTAAGCATCTGCCTTTGGCTCAGTTGATGATCCTGGGGTCCTGGGATCGAGTCCCGGGTTGTGCTCCTTGCTCGATGGGGAGTCTGCTTCTCCTTCTGCCTGCTGCTCTCCCTACTTGTTCTCACTCGCTCTCTCTCTCTGGCAAATAAATAAGATCCTAAAAATATATATCCTATGCTCTATCAAAGTTATCATTTATTCATCTAATTCTCATTTATAGCAGTATGGGCTCATGGCTTCCTCTTTAATTCAATGAATTGTAATCTATCACAATCCTTATTTACGTTGCTCCTCAAATTTTTCCATATTTAAATAATGGAAGCCCCTTCAAGTTGGCCTCTGTATCCCCTCAAAATTTACTTCCTTATTTTCTGAATATTGCAGATTCATGTCATATTTTCTCAGCCCCCTCCCCAGAATTCAACCATTACTTCTAGGAGCCCTGGTTCCATCTGGTGGAAAGAGGTGTATAGAAACCAAGAATTGGGGCTAGGTGTGCTCCCTGCTATGGAGTGCTGCTATTTCTTTTTCCTTTTAAGATTTTATTTATTTGTCAGAGAAAGAGAGAGAGAGCACAAGCAGGGTGAGTGGCTGAGGGAGAAACAGTCTCCCTGCCGAGAAGGGAGCCAGATATGGGGCTTGATCCCAGAACCCTAGGACCATGACCTGAGCCGAAGGCAGACACTTAACTGATGGAGCCATTCTGGAGGCTCAGGCGTCCCCCTGCTGTTTCTAGCTCTTCTTGATGGATGGAGCTGGGGAATATCTGTGTGTATCTACACACACAAAGGTAACACAATGAGTAGACCTATGCCGAACTACGAGACCATGAATTCACACATATAATTCCAGTTCCAATCCAGAACCATAGTTTTCAGTTTTCTCCTTTTCCTTATTTAGGAGATGAGGACCCCCCCGCGCCAACAATGAGAAACTGACTTTCAGTATCCCTGAAGTATTTATTCAATTAATCTCCCTGGAAGTAACCCATCTCCCATCATTGTCCTCTTCCCCAGCATTGATGCCGCTCGAACCCCAGTGAGGTTCAGATACCGTTAGTCAGGCTACATGGCACAAATCAAGGTCCAGCTAAAACTCCCTTCCCCCAAAAGGAAAACTTGCCCCATATTCTTTTCTTCTTCCAAGTAACAACTCTAGTATAGGATCTGCCTACTTTCCTTTAGGATCTGTGCCTGCAGCTTATATTTTCGTGTTTTTGCCAGAGTTTTTGCATGGCGTCCAGGAGGTTTGGCCAAGTAGGCACTTACTCAGCAATAGTGGGAGCCACCCCTGGCTCTTATTTATCTAGTTTTGTTTGTTTGCATTTGTGGATACTCTTTATGGGATTAAGAGAGCATCCTTCTAATCCTAGTTTCCTAAGAATTTTTATCACGAACAGATACTCACTTTTATCACAGGATTCTTCTTCTTCTATTGAGATAATCATGTTTCTCCTTCATCTGTAAAGGTGGTGAATTCCATCAGTTACTGTTCGAATGTTAAACAAAATTTGACGTCCTGAAATAGACCCGAGTTTATTTAGTTGTGATGTCTTTTTCTTTGTCATATTGCTCGATTTAGTTAATATTTTGATCAGGACTTTTGCAACTGTGTTCATGAGAAAGACTTGGCTGCTGATTTTTCTTTATTGTGATTTTCTTATCAAGTTTTGTGTCAAGGTTTTTGCAAAAAAGTTGAAAGGTTCTTATTTTTCTAATGTTTACAAGTGTTTGGAAAAATGTTTGTAAATATCGATGAAGCCATTTAGATGAGAAGTTTTTATCTGTTGAAAGGATTTCATAATAGATTCAATTTCTTCGTTAGGTATAGGATTATTCAAATATTCTATTTCATTGTTTCATTTTTAGAAAGCTGTATTTTTCTAGGAACTTCACCATTTCATCAGAATTGATGAATTTAGTGGCATGAAAATTTAATAACATTCTAGTATTAGCTTTTTAACATCCATAGATTCTGTAGTAGTGTCCTTTTTTTTTTTTTTTTTTTTTTTTTTAGCTTTAGTATCGGTGATATATCCCCTTTCTCATTCATGTATCTGTCTGGCCAAGGGATTTATCAATTTGACTGGCTTTTTCAAAGACCTAACTTCTGAGTTTGTTTATTTATATCTAACATGTAAATCTCAAATTTTCTTTCTTTTATCATTTTAAAATGCAGTCTGATAACCATAGTCTTTATTTGTGATGTCAGCTTTTTTTTTTTTTAAGATTTTATTTATTTATTTGACAGAGAGAGAGAGAGAGATCACAAGTAGGCAGAGAGGCAGGCAGAGAGAGAGGAGGAAGCAGGCTCCCTGCTGAGGAGAGACCCCTGACTCGGGGCTCGATCCCAGGACTCTGAGATGATGACCTGAGCCGAAGGCAGAGGCTTTAACCCACTGAGCCACCAGGCACCCCTCGTTATTTTTTTTTTAAGATTTTTTTAATTTATTTGACAGAGAGAGAGAGAGAGTGAGAGCAGGAACACAAGCAGGGGGAGTGGAAGGAGGAGAAGCAGGCTTCCTGCTGAGCAGGGAGACCAATGCGGGGCTCAATCCCAGGACCCTGGAATCATGACCTGAGCCGAAGGCAGATGCTTAAAGACTGAAACACCCAGGCGCCCCTCAGCTTTCTTTATTATAACTACTTTTATATTTAAGTTTAAATCTTCTATCTTACAATTTATTTTCTAGCCATTGCACCTGTTCTGTGTTTCATTTTTCTCTTTTCTTTCCTCATTTCGGACTAATCAAATCATTTTTAAAAAGTCATTTCTCTTCTCCCTCTATTTACTTGGTAGTTTTAGTCTTTCACTGCCCTTTGAGCAGTTACCCTAGACATTCAACCGGCTTCCTGGGCTTATTTATAAGTATTTTACCGCTTTCTAAGCAATGTTAGAGTGTCCTTCCTATTGTTACCGTGTTGGCTGGGGGATGGGTAACTTTTTAATTTTGAGGTAACTGGAGATTCACGTGCAAGTGCGAGAAGTAATACAGAGAAATTCTACATACCCTGGCTGTGGCTTCCCTTTATAGTAATATCTTGCAAAACTGTAATAGAGTATCACAATCAAAGTATTGACATAGATACGCTCCATCTGTCTTCTTCAGATTCCCTCATATTACTTGTGTGTGTGTGTATGTGTGTTTAGTTCTATAAATTTTATCACATACGTAGTTTCGTGTATCCACTACAATGGTCAAAATATGGAATAGTTTCATCACGGATTCCCTCCCATGGACTTCCGTAACACCTCCCTCCCGTACTGCTCCCCACCTCACCCCCATTCCTAACCGTTGGCAACACGAATCTGTTCTTTCATATGATTGTCATTCTGATTTAGTTACACCATTTTGGGGAGTATTTCTTTGTTTACGTTATTTTTTAATTTATTTAAAGTATTTCTTTATTTACGTTAGCGGTGGCTCTGGGTATTACAATAAGCACACACGACTTATCACAGTCCATCAGTATCAACATTTCACCACATTGAGAGAAGAGTGGAAACCCTACTACCACTTGGGTCCCTTCCCCACTTGTCTCGAGTACATGATGTTATAGTTGTTTCAGTCATCAACTATTATTTATAAAACTCACGAGAAGGATGGTCTCACGATAATGATATTTCTGTTCTTTCTCACGTTCCTGCTTCATTCCTTCAAGATTTCTCTTTCATCATTTCTTTTCTGTTTGAAGAACTTCCTCAAGCCATGTTTTAAGGGTAGGTCTTCTTGTGACCTTCCCTTGAGAATGTCTTTATTTCCTCTCCATTCCTGAAGGATCATTTTCCCAGCCACAAAATTCAGAGGTACCAGTTCTTTCAGCATTTGACAAAATGGTCTCCATCTGACCTCCATGGTTCCGAATGAGAAATCCATTACCTAATGTCCTCCATAGAGAATGTGTTGTGTCTCTCTGGCTGTGTTAAGGATTTTTTCTTTGTCTTTAGTTTTCAGAAGTTTAATTATGACCTGGCTTTGCATGGGTTTCTTTGATTTTACTCTATTCGAGATTCATAGGGATTCTTTAATCTGTAGATTCATTTCTTTCTCAAAATTTGGGGGTTTTCAGCTACCAATTATTTGAATCTCAAACTTCCAGCAAGATTTCCTTAAATACATATTCAGAGTTTTCTTTTACCTCTCATTATTGGACTCTAATCATATGAATAATGAATCTTCCTGGGGTGCCTGTGTGGCTCAGTGCGTTAAAGCCTCTGCCTTCAGCTCAGGGCATGATCTTGGGGTCCTGGGAACGAGCCTCGAGTTGGGCTCTCTGCTCAGCAGGGAGCCTGCTTCCTTCTCTCTCTCTCTCTGCCTACTTGTGCTCTCTCTCTCTGTCAAATAAATAAAATCTTAAAAAAAAATAATGAATCTTCTATTATTGTCCCTCAAGCACTTCAAGCTCTATTCATTTTTAAGTCTATTTTCTCTCCATTGTTCAGATTGTATCAACTATATGGCTTTGATCCCGAATTCACTGATTCTATCTTCTGTCATTTCCATTTACTATTGAGCCCATCCAGTGATTTTTTAATTTCTGTTATTGAAATGTTCAGTGCTATGATTTTTACTTGGCTTTTCTTTATAGCTTTTATTTCTCTGCTGAGATTTTCTATTTTTAATTTGTTTAAAGAGAATTTGTAATGTGTTTGTTGAGGCATCATTATGACAGCTGATTTAAAGTCTTTGCTAGATAATTTCAGCACCTGATTGATTTCATTGTTGGCATCAGTTGATTGTCTGTTTTTCATCCAAGTTGTGCATTTCCTGGCTCTTGGTATAATGAGGGATTTTCAATTATATCCTGGACATTCAGATTCTTACATTAGGGTTAGGAGACTCTGGGTCCTATTTAAATTTTTAAAGCAGGAAGTCACCTCACTTAGGTTTAGCAAAGAGGTCCTGGTTTACTTTTGTAAACTATGGTCCCGTTGACTATTCAATTGTTGGAGCCTTGACAGTATTATTTTCATCACTTTGGTATCTGATTCTGCTGGAACTCCCTCTGATCCTTGCCAATGTTGCCCCAGGGCAAAAGTATTTTCCCAGCTGAGATACCTGTTACTTCTAGGTGGAGGAAGAGACCCTCCAAACCCCAGGGAGGGAGATTGCTTTCAGGGCTTGTTGTAGTGGGATCCCCTTAATTGCGTGGATGCCCAGTATTTCTGGATGGGGGAAGGGACTCTCCATCCCATGGAGATTTGCTTTATTACCCCTTTACACTTCAACTAAGCCACAAGTGACCCAGCTCAAGAGGCTGCTTGAGTCCCAAGATCTGAGATTACCTTCTCCACCCAGACATTCCAGGCAGTTTTGAAATTAGGTTTTTTTGTTTTGCTGCTAACTGCTCCCAAGATTTTCTCTTGGTGATTAAGTCCCAGCAGCCTGACTGAGATTCGATTTTCTTTGTGTTTGTATTATTTGGCTTCTTTTAGCTCCTTGAATCCGTGGGCTGATGCCTTTTGTCAAATTTTAAAATTCTTTGCCATTATCGCTTTAAATAATGCTTTTGTTCCATTATCTATCCTTTCTGGAAATCTAATTACAAAACTGTGTGATCTCTCCATCACATCCCAAATGTGTCTTGTGTTATTGTCTATGTCTTCTACCCACATCTCACTCTGAGTTTTGATCTGGCTATTTTCTTCCAGCCTATTTTCTTCTTCTGTCTGCCTATTTGCTATTAAATGTGTCTCTATAGTTTCAGTTATTCTACACTTTAAATTTTTTCATTTCATTCCTTATTTTCTATTCTCTCTGTTGTTTCTCTTCTTGTCATTTATTTCCCTTAATGTATTAGGTTGTATAATTAAAATAAAACCAGTGTTTGATAACCCTAATTTTTGATTTCCCTGTGATTTTAATTCCATTCTATGTTTTTCCTACTATTTTTGGTCATGTGATCTTGACTTCAATTACTGGATATTCCTGGTAATTTGATATTTCATGCTGGATGTTATATCCAAAAACTAATAGAGGTGGTTTGTGTTTAAGTATTTAATACCTGAGAGTAATAGTATTACTTTTACACAAACTTTGCTCTTTTTTTTTTTAAGAGAGAGAAAGAGAGAGACAGAGAGAATACATGAGTGGTAAGGAGGGGCAGAGGAAGAAAGGGAGAAAAAAACTTAAGCAGGCTCCTCACCTCACCCAGTGTGAAGCTTCATGCAAGGTTTAATCTCACAATCCTGGTATCATGACCTGAACTGAAATTAAGAGTCAGATGCCTAACTGACTGATCCACCCAAGTGCCCAAAAAATTTGATAAATTTTGTAGCTAGCTTCACTGCTTAATGCCTTCTCATAAATCTTGGTAATATTATTTGTTTACTAGAATAATTTTATAGTATTTTAGGCTGAGATTTATCAAGAACTGATGTTTTTATGATTTTTAGTTTTTCCATTCAGAAATACAGCATAACTCACTATTAAATTTTTCTGTTATATCTCTTAATAAAGTTTCTCTTGTATGTTCTGCATATTTCCTCAGGATTATTAATGCATATTTTATTTATTCATCTTGTATTCTTAGGATAGAATTTTATTATTAATTATTTTGACTATTGCTACTGTTATCCAAGCCTTTCGCCCATTTTATATTTGGTAAGTTTGGTTAAGTGTTATAGTTTTTGCAGTGCAGAATTTCTTAAAGACATTAATACTCCAATATGTACTGTCAATCTCCATGATGTTGATTTAATGTGTAACATTTCCAGTTATGTGTTCTGGAACACTTGTATTTTTAACATACCAATAAAGATTAATATCTCATGGAACATGTATTCTGTGGACACTATTCAAAAAATGTTTCAACAGACCTTTTCACTAGAATGATTTATGGTCCTGGTTTTAACCATTAGGAAATGAAATCCCCACCTTGTAAAGCTGTGATATATTACAGTTTCTATCTAAGATATATATATATATATGTATACATATATATATATTTATTTATATACACATATATACATTCATATATATATATCTTTATATGCTATCTTTAGTATGTTCATTCTATTGTTTTGTATTTTAACTCTTTACAAATGTTTAATACTAGAATTAGTCTAGATTATGAATTATGTTGACTTTAACTCTTTCCAGGCTATAGAAATGCAATAGTGCCATGAATGTGAAACATAAGACTTCATACTCAGTTGTTACAGATAAATCACAGGAAATACCACTGATCAATCACAAAGCTCTTACCTTTTGATTCAAGATGTAGTCTCAGAATCTTTTACAATCACATTTTATAGGTAACCATAGAAAGAGATCAAAAGTGATGCATAAGATAAAAATTGTGCGATCCTTACAATGATATTTGTCCCTTAGATGACTGTTTTTAATTGTTTTTTTTCCCCAAATATGTTTATTTTTTCAGTGTTACAAGATTAATTGTTCATGCACCACACCCAGTGCTCCATGCAGCACGTGACCTCACCAGGCTTGCCCAACTCCCCACCCCTCCAAAACCCTCAGTTTGTTGCTCAGGGTCCACAGTCTATCATGGTTCATCTCCCCCTCTGATTTGCCCCCATTACCCCTTTCCTTCCTTCTCAAAATGCCTTCCATGTTTTTCTTTATGCTCAGCACGTGAGACCATAAGATAATTGGATCTCTCCACTTGACTTATTTCACTCCACATAATCTCTTCCAGCCCCGTCCATGTTGATATAAAAGTTGAATATTTGTCCTTTCTAATGGAGGCATAATATTCCATTGTATATATGTACCATATCTTCTTTATCCATTCATCGTTTTAATTTCTATTTCATAAATAACATTGATGTTTGGATTCAAATTTAAACAATATTTATCTATTCATTTATTTACTTATTTCTGAGAGAGAGAGAGTGTGTGTTGGGGGGGAACTGGAGAGTAGCAAAGCGAGAGAGAGAGAAAATCCCAAGCAGACTCATGCTGAGCACAGAGCTCAATGCAGTGCTTGATCTCACAATACTGAGATCATGACCTGAGCCAAAATCAACAGTTGGATGCTCAACTGACTCTTGATTAAGCATCACCCAGGCCATCCATGCACCCCAAATTTAACCAATTTTATAAAAATTAAATTTACTTTTCACCTCTAGTCCTTTGATATTTTCTGCTTTGTTTTGTCTTGTTGGTTTTTTGTTTTGTTTTGTTTTGTTTTGATATCTTAATTTTCATCTTCTTGATCAATTAGTTTTGACTCATTTCTTGGTTCACTAACATAGATTTTAGGTCATTTTTAAAAGAAAGTTATGAAAATGGTACATTGTCTTTGACTCTTTGGAAACAACTTTTATGAGCTCCATAGATGAATAAAAAACTTAGTGGCACATCACATTCTCAAGTCATAGCTTTTGCATTAGACTTCTGTAGATGCTGCTTCTGCTTTTCCGAATACTGTTATGGGAAAAGCTATGAAATAGTGCTATGTATTAACATTAGTGGGTAATAAATTTCTTCATTTTTTTCTTTTTTTTTCCCCTTGATATTTACAAGAGGTTTTATTGCTACCATCATCTCTGTAATTCAAACATCTTGCCAAGGTAGGTCAGGTAGATTTCTGTTCATTAAAGGCATCTGGATATGACTGCACTCTTACATTAGTTCAGATAAATTTTCATCAGTTTTGACTTTATATATTACTTCTGTTCTATTGCTTTGTTTTCCTCCCCTAGAACACCTAGAATGCATGGCCAGCCTG
>CM053614.1:86122172-86179899 GCA_028646535.1 Procyon lotor | reverse complement strand
TGTCAGTGCCTCTGGGTTTCTGCCAGTTGCACTTAATTTTGACATATTGGTCTGAACTGGTGCTGGGTGAACTTTCTTAGTCCTCTTTTTAATGGTCTTGGATTTCACTGGAGGTCTGAGGGTTACCATGATGCCTTCAAGAAAGAGGCTGAGATGTCGTCCGAGCGTCTTGGAGGGGACTTTCCTGCTTGGAGCTTGAACATTGCTACAGTTCTTCTAGTTACCAACTACTGAACAGATTGGAAATGCCAGACTTGCTTCCCCTCCCATCCCTGAAGATGACTAGTCACTCTCTAGATGCCGGCCTGGGAGGTCCCCGTCTCAAGATTCTTTTGAGTGTTCTGAGATGGTTGACCTTGTGAAACTTCTCCTTTTCCTTCCATTCTGGTAGAAACCACGAATGTATCCAAAATAAAAATAAGAGCTCTATCTCAATATTGCTTCTGTGTAACTATGTAATACAAAAAACAATGTTAGATACTCAAAATTAAGACTAGTCTGTTGTTTGGACTCTCATAATATAATTGTCCAGGTCTTTCTTTGCTTTCGATGTTGAGTAAGATACAGTTGCTGGATGGGTGTTGTATCAGCTTCATTTTCAATAATTCCCTGTGTTTAAATATAAAATGCTACAGGTTTTTAGCGCCCCACTGTTGAATATTTGTGGTTACAGATTTCCAATTTATCTTGAGCGAAATATCCAAATTTACAGCACTTGTTGACAAACTGAATGGCACTACTGTAGGTCCCTCAGTTTGATGTACAGCCATTCCCTAACCTTAAATCATTTCCACGATGTGAGTAATAGTGGCACCAAAGAGAAAAAAGCACTGTCCTGCCCAAGGGTTTTTCCTGTTGTGTGCCAATCGGTGTCACGATTGTGTAGTTCGCTTACAAGAACACTGAGTATTTTCAATGTGTTTAAACCAATTTCTTCACTTGTTAGAGTTGTATTTATTCACTATTTATGTTCCAAAATCAATTCCAAGGACGGCAGTTGCATAAACTTTATGAGCCTTGTTCTGTTTAGCATTTTACTTTGTCAGAATTCGCATTCGAAATATTGTTGCGGACCTGTTTGTTTTGTCTTCAATATTGAATACTGAAACAGGATTTATGGTAGAACTTACCATAATGGCAGATATTTCATTCTTAACAAATTGAATTTCAATTTGTACTGCTGTACATTCCTTTGATTCTACAAACTAGTTTAAAAAATTGAACCGTTATTTGAATTTAAATATTTTTCTATTTGATTGATATGATGCTCTTGATATAAAGCTCACATCAGTTATATGTAGACAAAGTACTTCTACTAAGGGGCCAACACATTGAAAAGCTAATAGTTGGCTTTTAATTACAGACAAGCTTAAATAAAAAATAACTGGAATAAATTCCAATTAAAGATAAATGGAATAAATTCCAAAAGGGTCATTTGATCCAAATGGAAAGTCCAGTTTCACTGACTGATCTAAAATGCACTTATACATCTTGATTTTTTGTCTTCTTGGAGTAATTCTAAAATCTTGAAATCGATGTTGGTCCTTTGGTCCAAATCTTGAAGTCGATGTTGGTCCTATCAGATTTTTATCTTCTGGGCTTTGCATGGTGTCTCCTGACACCACAGCTCATGTGGTGGTTGGCAAATGTTAACTTTTTGTTCACTATATAGTCATCGTTAAGTTTATTGAGAAATGCAAACTAATTATTTAATTTTTCATTAAATATTTACTTTTAAAAAGTAGTTCTTGTCTAAATGTCTTATTATAAAATTCGAAAAGTATTTTACAATTGTACAGCATTTGTGGAATAGCATAACCATAGATATTAAGATATTATTATTAAGACAACTTAGTGGTCCAGGGATGAGGGAGGATGGGTGTGACTTTACGGGCAGAAGAAATCCTAGGGGTGATGACATAGTTCTGTGTGTTAATTATGGTGAGAGTTACATGGAGCCACACATAGAGCTGTACACGCATACACGTGCGTGACGCTCATGGAAATGGATAGATCATCACTGGTTCATTTTCATATTTAAAGTTCCACTTGGTCTGCTTACTGTTGTGTTACCTACCCAGATGGGACCATGACAAAGTAGATGTCTACAAATCCCTTTATTTTAATGCAACTATCAACAAGTGTAGTTTTTCAATGAGCAAATGAAAAATCTAAAGTGATGTTACTGAATGAGAGGCAGGGATGATAGTCACTGAGGACAGCTCTCCTATCTATGTTTTGCAGACAAGAGGAGCTTGATGGAGGAAACAGCCCATGACCCAAGGGTACACGTGTTCTTTGGGGGAGAACAAGCATGTGCCTAGAGTTCTGGGTAGCCACAGTCACGATCATGGCAGAGAATACTAGACAGCCACACGACAACCTCCTAAGCTTTGAAATTTATGGAGGCTACTTCTAAGGCATAATGGATGCTCTATTTCTAGACTGTCTTACATGTGTTTGAGAAAAGTGCTTATTCTCTGTTTCTTGGCTGCAAAATCCTATAGAAATCTAATAGTTGTAGAATATCAATTGTATTGGTTAGGACTTTTATATCTCTTTACTTTTTCACTGCTTGGTTTATCAGTTCTTGAAGGTCATTTGTTAAAACGAGAGCATTCAAATAAAGGTCAAAGCAGAAAATTTTTTTTTAAAAAAGATTTTATTTATTTATTTGACACAGAGAGAGATCACAAGTAGGCAGAGAGGCAGGCAGAGAGATGGGGGGGAAGCAGGCTCCCTGCTGAGCAGAGAGCCCGATGCGGGGCTCGATCCCAGGACCCTGAGATCATGACCTGAGCCGAAGGCAGAGGCTTTAACCCACTGAGCCACTCAGGCGCCCCCGGAAAACTTTTTTTTAAAAATAAATCCAGTGGAAAGCAGTATATTAATAAATTCAATAAAGGATTATCTGAAAATAGAAAACAATTTCTCAAACATTTCAGAAAAAATAAATTAAGGGAAAATAGAAACACACATGAAAGAAAATTGTAAATGGAAAACCAGATAGATATAAAAGAGGTACAGAGAAGTTTAAAAATTATAGAATGCTGTTATACATATACATTTAAGAATAAGAAATGTACTCCTGAGGATAACAGGCTAAGAAACTTCGTTATTCATATTAAATGAAGGAGCAGTAGAAATGCCAAATAAATCAATAGTCAAGGAAGGAATGGGGAATTTTGTCAAAAAAATTTCATCAAAAACCTGGTCATAGCTATACTTGACATCGAAAGAAATTTTTTTTCAAGTTTTATTATTTATTTATTTTTAAGGATGTTATTTATTTTTTTTTAAAGATTTTATTTATTTATTTGACAGAGATAGTGAGAGAGCACAAGCAGGCAGAGCAGCAGAGGGAGAGGGAGAAGCAGGCTCTCCACCAGGCTGGGAGCCTGATGTGGGGCTCGATCCCAGGACCCTGGGATCATGACCTGAGCCGAAGGCAGTCACTCAACCAACTGAGCCACTCAGGCGCCCTAAGGATGTTATTTATTTATTTGAGAGAGAGGGAAGAGAGAGTAAAAGTGAGTGAGGGGAGGAGCAGAGGGAGAGGGAGAAGCAGACTTCCTGCTGAGCAAGGAGCCCAATGTGGGGCTCAATCCCAGGACCCTGGGATCATGACCTGAGCCAAAGGCAGACACTTAACCGATGGAGCCACCCAGGTGCCCTAATTTTGTTTTCAAATTTTAAGGGCACTTTTTATTTCAATATCACTTATGATGTTTTAGGACAAAGAAAAAGCTGGAAACCAGAATGATAAGATAATAATATGTACATAAAGCACAAATAATCATGTGTAAACCAATGTCACTTTGAAATACAAGTGCAAAAACTTTAATCAGCTACTTCAAATAGAAGAAACACCACATGCAGTGTTTATCTCACAGAAACCTAGGAGTGGCTTGATGTCAGGGAATCCTCTGATACCATGTAGTAAGTGCATCACTTGGTCAAATAAGAACTTAAGAAGTGATACACAATGTAGCTTTAATACCTAACTTTTAAAACTCTTGATACATTAAGTATACGATATTTTAACATGAGAGGTGCCTGGGTGGCTCAGTCATTAAACGTCTGCCTTTGGCTCAGGTCATGGTCCCGGGGTCCTGGGATCGAGCCCCGCATTGGGCTCCTTGCTCAGCAGGAAGTCTGCTTCTCCCTCTCCCACTCCCTCTGCTTGTGTTCCCTCTCTCACTGTGTTTCTCTATGTCAAATAAATAAATAAAATGTTTTAAAAAATGATATTTAACATGAAATTTATATATATGCATGTATGTGTATTTATATATGTAATGTAACTATATATGCATACATGTATTTTATACACACACACACACACGTAATGGCAACAGCCATGTCATATTTAAGAGTAATCCACTGGTGGTTATCCCATTAACAAAATTAAAAGACGATTCTACGCATCATTTCACATTATTCTTAGCCGATAAAGCAAGGAGTGAAGCAGTAATACAGGACCCAAATGTTGGAGAACAGACAAAATTCTCATGATTTGTAGGTGATACCACTTAAATCTAGAGAATGTGAGAATATTGGGTACAAATGTTGGCACCAATAAGAGAGTTTGGGTAGACACAAAGGACTTTCATTAGTGCTCCCAACAGATAGCTGGAAAATACTCTTAGATGATCCCAGGAACAAGGACAACACCAGGGCAACCAGAAACGTAAGCTCTGTTGTAACCAACATGGGAACACAACAAGAACACTGCGGAAATTTCTTACACACAGGGGAAGTGCTTCAGTGAAGGGACACAGCCGATCAGGATACCATGGGAAAGACAAATGAGTAACGTCTCCCCCGGACTCTGATTCTTCCCGATGCAGACATGTCCCGTCTCGTCCTTGACCCTGAATGTCCCCCTGTGCAAGGAAGTACAGTCTGGCCTTTGGAAGGTTCAGCCTCCAACCTCCCTGTCTTCCTGACCAGGGGGAGGGAATCAGGAGCCCAGCCGAGGATTCAGCCTCTGATCTACGGTTGTTACCTGTGTGTTGTCGCATTGCCTCTCCATTTCAGAAGGTCAACATTTGTGTCCCGTCTGGGGAAGATGGGCCATCAGGCCACAGTTTAAAAACCTAGGGCCACCCTCCAAAACCCCTAAGGGCACATTTTGCCTTGAGTGCAGCCCACTTCGAAGGCCCAATGAAGATAAAGACCTAGAGAAACGTAGCCAGGGTATATGATGTCTCAAGGAGGCCAAAAGAATCTGTTATTGATTTTTTACCCTTGTGCAGGTTTTTCCTTCTTTCTTTGTAAGCCTCTGTGTTTTCTTACCTCCCAGTGTACTCAATTAGTAACTCTTTTACCTGATGTTCACATTAGTGTGCTAGGCACCGAGTACTGTGTAGGTATGGGGGTAAAATGATGAATGAATACATACCTATTCACATATGCATATGTATAAATGTATGTGAATATGTATCTACAAGTATGTGTACATGTCCAAGCATATGTGTGATGCATACACACATATATACTAATTATGAAAATATATGCAAAGGGAAAGGACTACAAGGTATAGATAACGTGATGATTTCTGAGAGGTGATATTAAAGTTGATTTTAAGATACTTTCTGGGGGGGCGCCTGGCTGGCTCAGTCGTTAAGCGTCTGCCTTCGGCCCAGGTCAGATCCCAGAGTCTTGGGATCGAGCCCCGCATCGGGCTCCCTGCTCCGCGGGAAGCCTGCTTCTCCCACTACCATTCCCTCTGCTTGTGTCCCCTCTCTTGCTGTGTTTCTCGCTGTCAAATAAAAAAAAAAAAAAAAAGATACTTTCTGGGGTTTTTTTCCAAATACTTGTAAAAAGCATGGGCTATTATTTTTCACCTAGGAAAAGTATACTGAGGAACTTTTCAAAAATATAGAGATTTGAGGGGTCCCTGGGTGGCTTATTTAGTTGGGCAGCTGACTTCGTTTTGGCTCAAGTCATGACCTCAGGGTTGTGGGATCGAACCCCACGTCAGGCTCCGTACTTAGCGGAGAGTTTGCTTGAGATTCTCTCTCTCCCTCTGCCTCTCTCTCTCTCTCTCAATCTCTACAATGAATAAATAAATCTTTGCAAAATTAGAGACATTTGAGTTACTGAATGGCAGTCTCTATGACGATGCCCCAGCACTTGGCCCATCCTGCGATGTAGGTCTCCTCCGTGAGGGGCCGCTGCCCAGCTGTGATTCAATACCAGTGCAGCTGCTATTGGAGGCTTAGCTCTTTCATGATGAGATGCTGGCTTCCGGTAAGTTTGGGTCCTGAATTCTTCCCTTGGGTGACATGTCATGGTGAGGGGCTCGTGTCCCTCTGATGCACATCTTATTTCTTCAATGGAGGAGTGCCGTGTTTGAGATTGATGAGTCACCTCGCTTCTGAAATTCGCCATCACCCACTCGCAGCGGGGTTTCCCTAAAAGGATGCATTACATAGAGCTTGGAGACAAGTAAAGTTTATCACGAGATGATCAGAACAGCCCTGGCAGGACGTCAGTAGGGCCTGAACCAAGACTCTTCCACTGGGAGAGTGGAAGGCGGAGGCAGGGATGGGAGATAGGCAGGGGCTAACCAGCAGGGTTCATTGATTGACTGCAAATGGGCCTTCGTGAGAGAGAGGGGAGGGAGGAACAGAGCTCAGGGTTCCAGTTAAGGAAATTCACAGGAGGTAAGCTAGAAGGGATGCTGGATACAAATATCCAGCAAGCATTTGCAAATGCAATGTGGTCCCGGCGGATTATTTATGCACACTCAGATAATTCATCAAATAGAGCCTTGCTCAGGTTGACCCAATGATCTTTCCTTCAGATGCCTTTGCTATCTCTCTAAAGCAAGGTAATCTGTGTCTCTCTATCCTGGGGTCCAAGTGATGATCCAAGTTACTGCTGGGGTCCAAGTGATGATCTCTGTTTTCAGTACAAATTACCCTCTTTACAACCAGGGGATCCCAGGATGATAGGGTTTTTCCCAGAGTCACTTAATTAATCTTTTATATAGAAAAGTTTTCCCCACAGGTGACTTTTGGCCCTCAAGCCTAGAAACTCCCGATCAAGCAAAAACTTCTGTGAATGCTCTACACTGGATTTTGTGATTTTCTGCCCTTGTTGGAATCTGCATTCTTCCCAAACAGTGCCCCTAGATAGGTCTGTTCTATTAATTAATTAATTAATTAATTAATTAATTGTGTTTTACCACCCTCCCCCATTCCCACGGTCTCCCATTTACCAAGTCCTGGGGTGTCCAGTCCAACTGTCAGAAATCAATATCAAAAAAAAAAAAAAAGAAATCAATATCAAAATTTGTACCAATGGGAAAGGATACCATTTTTTACAATTTAATCAGTAACACAGACTGAGATGGGGTAAGGGGGCAGCACTGAATAAACAAGCAAAGAAAATGTGAAAGCAAACACTGTGCTTCTTTTTTTTTTCAAGGTATAAATAACTCCTATATTTTTCCTTCCTTTTTAAATTTGGTTTTACTGTGTTACGTTAGTCACCATAAAATACATCATTAGTTTTTTTGTTGGTGGGTTTTTTTGGTTTTTTTTTTCACATCATTAGTTTTTGAGGCAGTGCTCCAAGAGTCATTGTTCATGCACCACACCCAGTGCTCCATGCAATATGTACCCTCCTCAATACCCACCACCAGGCTCACCCAACCCCCCCGCCCCCTCCCCTCCCAAACGCTCAGTTTGTTGCTCAGAGTCCACAGTCTCTCATGGTTCATCTCCCCCTCCGATTTCCCCCCAGTTCACTTTTCCTTTCCTTCTCCTAATGGCCCCCATGTTATTTCTTATGCTCCACAATTAAGTGAAAGTGTATGATAATCGACTCTGCCTGACTTATTTCACTCAGCATAATCACTTCCAGTCACGTCCGTGTTGATACAAAGTTGGGTATTCCTCCTTTCTGATGGCTGAGTAATATTCCATTGGACACATGGACCACATCTGCTTTATCCATTCGTCTGTTGAAGGTCATCTTGGCTCCTTCCACAGTTTGGCTATTAATACTAAGCTTCTTAAGACTAAGACACATGTACCCTTTTATGTCTTGATTCCTGCTGTTAGCATGCATTTTATAACTATATGTGGTTAATATGTGTATTTTAATCACATGGTGCATTTTTGTTGGTTTTGTTTTGTTTTTTTGGTGCTTTTTTTAATCTGTTTTAGAGAGGGCATGGTGCATTTTTGTTGGGTTTTTTTTTGGTGCATTTTTGTTGGTTTTTGTTTTGTTTTTTTGGTGCTTTTTTTTAATCTGTTTTAGAGAGGGCATGGGAGAGAGAAGGAGCAGCAGAGGGAGAGGAAGAGAGAGAGAAAATCTTCAGCAGGGTCTATACCCGGTGCAGAGCCCAATTTGGGGCTCGATCTCACGACCCTGAGATCATGACCTGAGCTGAAATCGGGAGTCCAACACTTAACCGACTGAGCCACCCAGGTGCCCCCATAGGATGTCTTCTAAATCAGAAACTTTAACAGGTAGGTAGTCTTTACTGGTTCCCCAACTTGAATGCTTACAAATTCAATGAAAGCTATGGTAAGTTTATAATCCCGGCATCCCAGAAGGAAAAAAAGAGAGTACATATGTCTGATGGTAAGCCCTGTCTTGATGATACATACAAATGTAATTTTGAATGATTGACCGTCTGACAGAGTGATTTGACACCTTGAGTAACACAGAAGCACCACGGCCACAAGGCAGAGCATGTCTGGAGCCAATGGGAGATCTCTATTTATATTTTAGGACGAGACGTGCTTCCTTTAAACCCTAAAATACTGCTGAAGATCTAGAGAAAAGAGGAACACTCGTATGTGGAAAGGGTTTGTGTTGCTTTTCTCATTTAATAAGAGCAAGTTGGCTGGCAATTTAGACTGAACTCTTTAACAAGGTAAAGATCAATTTCTCTTTAACTGTAAATAGTCAAATTCATCCTGGGTCCTGTTTGGAGATGAGATTGGGGTGAGAGGGAATGAGTCATTACGGGAGGAGGCCTTTGCCGGCGGCATATTAGCTCCTTTCTTCTTTGAAATAAATGACTTTTAGGATTATCAACAATTAGCCTTTGCGGAAGAGAAGTTCTGCCTTGGCTTCAGTGTGTGCTGCCCACTTCCCTACTCACTGAAATGATGGAGGACTTGAAGTTCTCCGTAGAGTTCAAAGGCGCTTGTGAAGTCACTCCTTTACACCAGCAGCCACGAAGTTAGGGGAGCAGGGGACCCAACGTGCTGTGCTCCAACGGACATTCTTACAGATCTGACTTGTAATGAGATTATTTCAGACGCGCAGCAAGATGGGAAAGATAGGCAGGATTTGATGCTAACCGAAGCAGCGAAACCACACGTACCTCGTGCAACCGTGCTGGGTAGGCTTACACAAATACGTGGATTTTTCCTCCTCTCTTCCCAGTTTTGAAACAAGCAAGCCAAGAAGTGTTACGATCTGTGATGGAAAGAACAAAATGGGGAAGGTGACCTTTAGCAGAAAATAGGAAATTCATTCTAAGAACTGCCAGCTTGAAACCCCAATCCTGATTCTCTTCACTAGATAATGACGCAGGGAGTTCCTCTGTACGAACAGCAACTCAGATAAGTTGGCTGTTTTGAGAGAATCCCCCAAAATTGGAAACCTTAGCTCTATACAGAAAAATATTTGGGACTTACCACCCACTTAAGCAAAGAGAGACAAAGCGCTGCTCCAGCTTCCCCGCCCCACCCCCAGTTACCAAGTAACCCTGATCTCTCCCTCTTCCAAGGACATCAGGGACATGGGACCTCACAGCCAAGGGCTTGCTTTCCTTTAGGTCTGAAGATCCATTTCTGGGAGTTCTCTCCCAGAAATGAAGCATATAATGCTAAATGAAATAAATCGGTCAGAGAAAGACAAACACCATATGATTTCACTCGTATGTGGAATTTAAGAAACAAAATAAAAAGCAGTGGGGAAGAAAAACGAGAGAGAGAGAGAGAGAGAGAGAAACCAAGAAACAGATACTTACCTCTAGAGAACACACTGCTGGTCAGAGGGGAGATGGTGGGGGATGGGCAAGCAGGTGATGGGGATCAAGGAGTACACTCGCAATGAGCACAGAGTGATGGAGGGAAGTATCGAATCACTATGTTATTGTTTTTCCAAATACGTTTATTTTATTTTTTCAGTGTTCCAAGATTCATTGTTCATGCACCACACCCAGTGCTCCATGCAATACGTGCCCTCCTCAATACCCACCACCAGGATCGCCCAACCCCCCACCCCCACCCCTCCAAAACCTCAGTTTGTTGCTCAGAGTCCACAGTCTCTCATGGTTCATCTCCCCCCGCGGATTTCCCCCCATTCACTCTATTATTGTACACTTGAAACTAATATTAACTATATTGGCATTTAAAATTTTAAAAATTCACTAAAAAAAAGGGAAGAAGGAAGAATGGGGTAATGGAAAGAACTCTGAATTTGGAATTAAAGTCTTTGCTGGGAAGACCTCTGCACTTTACCATCTATGTCCTTGGACCAATCACTTACTTTCTGGGGCTGTGGTGAGGGGACCAACCTTAACCAGATCGCTCAAAAGATCGTTATAAGAATCAAAATTTCACAATGGTAGAAAAAGTGCCCTGGACATTATGATATGCATGACATTAGTATCAAGAGATTTTTTTTACCATCATCTTTTATTATGTTATGTTAGTCACCATACAGAATGTCATTAGTTTTTGATGATTAGTTTTCCATGATTCGTTGTTTGCGTGTAACACCCAGCGCCCCAAGTATCAAGACATTGAAGTGATTTATTTGGAGTATTCTAATTTTTAAAGTACTAGTATTCCATCCGTGTAGAATCAGGACATTTTCTGGTACTTTTCAACTCTCTGTCAGATCTTCCAACATAGGTGGACGAGGGCTAAGCTATGCCTTACTGGGTACAGTTAAGTTACACGTCATTTACTGTTACCATCAATGTCTATGCAGATTCAGCATTAGGTTGAACCATATTAGACTGCTAATTCTGAAGGTAAAAATGGTCCAGTATTGCCTATTACATATGTTTCCTTCTAATGCTACCATTCTCCTCGTCTAGGTGAACGGATGGGGCTTAGAGAGAGAAGAAGACAGACCCAGAGTCAAGCAGGCAGAGCAGGACCTCGATCTCCTGGTCTGCATGTCCAGCTACTGAGTCAGGAACTTGTACATCTGCTCCGTCCCCTGGATGTGCTTCTGCCAGATTTGAAAGGATTTGGGACAGCCTGGCGCTCTCTTGTCCCCATTTATCCTGGGCTTCGTTTTCCTTCTGTCAGGAATTCTTCCCATTTTCCACCACCACCACTAAGCCATGCGTCTCTAAACACTGCCTGAAGAGGCGTGGCGGCTGTGTTGTTTTCCACAAGCCTGATCTCGTTTCCGAGGCCGGGCATCAGCTCCTGGTTTGGTCCTGGATTATCTGACCTTTCCATCTTGGGCATGGTCTTCAAAAATTCCATCCTGAGCTAGATGCCTGAGCGTTTCTGAGTGTTACCCGAGTCCTCGAGTGTACGTGCTTCTGAGGATCTTGGGTCAGGGGATGCAACTTCTCCGGACATGGTGGTACCTAGAAAACTGTTTTAGAGAGAAATTCTGTATTTGTAAGTCTGTTGCATCAGAGGACCAAGCTGGGTTTTTTTATTGTTGTTTTCAACGATTTTCTTAATGGGACTTAACCACTAACATCACCAATATGTTGTGGGCTTTTATAACAGCTTATATTTTGTAGGGGAAAAGCAGCGGGAGAGGGAATCCTGAGCAAGCTCCATATACAGCCTGGAGCCCGATGAGGGGTTCGATCCCATGACCCTGAGGTCATGGCCTGAGCCGAAATCAAGCTGGCCATTGAACTGACAGAGTCACCCGAGCACCCCCATAGCATCTTGTACTTTTGGGAGATCACTCTTTGTGGGCACCACGCTGAATGCTTTACATGGGGTCGGTATTTAAATTCTCACCTTGAGATTCTGAGTTAGGTATTGTCATTCACCCGCTTAACAGATCCAAGAAAGGGAAGCACAGGGAGCCTCAGTCAAGGTGATGCCCATGGGTGGATGGCACTCTGCTGCCTCCCTAGGTTTGGATCCTGAATGATGGTCATCTGCTTATCTAAATATTTAATGCCATGTCATTCTATGTGAATATGTATACCTATGATCAATATCCCAGTTAAACAAGTTTTGTAATCCAGGAGCCATACATACATTGGTATTTTTGTGTCGAGTTAACTGATCTTTTGAGAATTGAATACATCTTTTTATTTTTATTTATTTATTTTTTAAAGATTTTATTTATTTATTTGAGAGAGAGAGAGAATGAGTGAGAGAGAGCATGAGAGGGGGAGAAGTTCAGAGGGAGAAGCACACTCCCTGTGGAGCTGTTAGCCTGATGTGGGGCTCGATCCCAGGACTCCAGGATCACGACCTGAGCTGAAGGCAGCCACTGAACCAACTGAGCCACCCAGGTGCCCCATCTTTTTATTTTTAAGCAGATGTTTGTGGCCCGGTGGAATCCTTGCTGACGAACGTTAAACTTCCGGAGGGCTAAGCCAGAGTGATAGGCAACATCGCCCCTGTTGTAACAATTTCTGCATGGGATTTTGACAAGGTGGGAGCCTTATGGTTGATGCCCCAGAACCCTGACAATAACAGGCTGGGGTAGGGTTGCGTACACGGTTGGCTTTGGATGGAATTCTCCTCTTGTTAGTTTATCCTGAGTTCACTTGGGAGAACCTTGCCTTTTAGCTTTGTGAAAACCCTGGCTCTTTTTCTAGCGGAGTTGGCTCTGTTTTCTTTCTTGCTGCCTAAACTAATGGAGAGTGATGGATGTGCATCACTTGTTTTCCTAAATTATTAACAATTCCTTGAAGTACAGAAAAAACAACGCAGGGAATATATTTCTGGCAGACAGCATGCTACAGCGGGATGGATGTGACAGGTGGAGACGGAGGGGTTGGCTGTGGCTGAGGATGACTCCCTCCCAGTGAATATGCCCATTGGCGGCAGTTAGCGCGCCATATATGTCCTCTCTCACCCTCCAGGTCTGTCAACTTGGGAGAGTCAGTCCAACTTTCTGAATCTCAGTGTGCTTCTTGATCCCTTTGCTTGTTTGTTCATTCATTCATTCACACCCCCCCTGCCCCCCCAACACTCACTCACCTTTTAAGTTTCAGGCACAAGTTCAGGTCCTCAGGAAACACTGCACTTGTGTCTTTTTTTCCTTTCTAAAATGGTCAGGATATACTTTCTTGAGTCCCAAATAATTGTTATGAAGTAAAACTTTCAGGGGTGTGCAAACACCTCGCGAGGTTTAAGCGCGACCCAAGTGTTGGTTATTACTTTTTTTTTTTTTTAAATGGCGGCTTAGGAAAAATGTCTGCCATCATCACTACTCTTCAGTTCAGAGCTTTTTTTCTCACCCCACATGGAGACTCAGACCCATGAAGTCTTCACACCCTGTTCCTCGCTGTGTGGATAGACTGTGTTTTGTTTAGCCATCCATCCGTGGAAGGACATTTTGGTTCTTTCCACCTTTGGGAGCTCACGAACAGTGCCGCTGTGAACAACTGTGTATAAGTTTTTGTTGGCCCACCTGTTTTGAATTCTTTGGGGGTACAGAAGTAGGCGTGAAATACTGGATCATAATGGTAATTCCACGTTTAGATCATTGAGTAACAATCACACCGTGTTCCACAGCCATCACACCATTTGCCGTTCCCACCAGCAGGCATGATGGTTCCACTTTCTCTAATACCCTTGCCAACACTTGCTGTCTCCCGCTGTTGTCATTATGGCCATAGTGAGTATGAAGTGCTAGCTCATTGTGGTTTTGATTTGAGTTTCCCTAATGACTAAGGACGTTGAGCATTTTTTATGTGCCTGCCGGCCATGAGTATATCATTTTTGGAGAAATAGCTTTTCAAATTCTTTGCCCATTTTTAAGTTGTGTTGTTTGTCTTTTTGCTATTAAGTTGTAAGAGTTCTTTATATAATCCAGATACAATAGATCCTTATCAGAAAGGTGATTCACAAATATTTTCTGCCGTCCTGTGAGTTGTTTTTTTCCCCATCTTGATAGTATTCTTTGATGCACGAAAGTTGTTAATTTTGATGAAATCTAATATATTTGTTTGTTCTTTGTTGTTTGTCATATTTAAGAAATCTGCCAAGTCCATCGTTATGAATATTTACTTCTATGCGTTCTTTTAAGAGCTTTATTATTTTAGCCATTATGCTAAGGTAGATGATACATTTTGAGTTACTATATGTATTTTTTGTGAGGTGAGTGCTTAACATCATTTTTTTGCATGTGCATTTCCAGTTGTCCCATACTGAAAGACAGTTCTTTATCCATCAATGGGTTTGGCACGCTCATTAAATATCAATTAACCATAGATATATAGGTTTGTGTTTGGATTCTCAAACAAAAAATGTTTGTGTTTGCATTTATCTATATGTCTATCTTTAGGCCAATATCACACTGAAAGTTTGTAGTAACCCTTGAAAAGTGGGAAGTATCACTGTTCCAAATTCATCCTTCCTTTTCAAGATTGCTTTGGCATTCAAGGTCTTTTGCAATTTTATATGGAATTTGGGACCAACGTTTCCACTTCTGCGGAAAAGACTGTTAGGATTGCATTGAATCTGCAGATCCCCTTGAGGAGCGTTGCTGTCTTCATACTATTAAATCATCCAATCCATAAACATGGTATATCTTTCCATTTGTTTATGTCTCCTTAACACCTTTCAGCAATGTTTTATAGTTTTCAGTGTACAAGTGTTGCCTCTCTTTCATTAAATTTATTCCTAAGTGTTTTATTCTTTTGGATGCTATTGTACTACTTTAAGTGGAATTTCTTCCCTAATTTCATTTTTGGATTATAGTTCATAGATTCACAATGAATTTTTGTATTTGATGTTGTTTCTTGCAAATTAGCTGGACTCATTTATTAATTCTGATATTTACTTGTGGATTCTTTAGGATATTCTATATATAAGATAATGTCATCTACAAATAGTTTTACTTCTTCCTTTCCAAAGTGAATACATTTTATTTCCTTTTCTTATTTAATTGCTTTAGCTGAGACCTCATAATTGAATAGAAGTGTTAAGAATGGATACCCTTATCTTGTTCCTGATCTTAAGGAGAAAGATTAAGTCCTTTTTTTTTTTTCTAATTAAGTAATTGTTATCTGTGGGTTTCCACAGATGCCTTTTCTTAGGCTCAGAAAGTTCCCATTTGTTATGGATTGAATTGTGTCCATCCCAAATTCATATGTTGAATGTGACTGCATTTGGAGATAGGGCCTTTTAGGAGATAATTAAGGTTAAATGAAGTCATAAGAGTAGGTTAATCCAGTGGGACTGGTGATCTTAGAGGAAGAAGAGACATCACTGTTCTCTCTCTCTTTCTCTCAATGCACACAAAGAGGAAAGGTCACATGAGGACACAAGAAGGTGGCCTCCTGCAAGCCAGGAAGAGAAGCCTCACCAGAACCAACCATGATGACAACTCGATCTCGAACTTCCAGATCCAGGAACTGTGGGAAAATAAATGTCTATGGTTTAAGCAACCTAGTCCCTGGTATTTGGTTATGACAGCCCTAGCAGACCAAGGTACCACATATTCTCAGAGTTTTTTTGTTTTTGTTTTTGTTTTTTTTAGTGTTCCTTTTAATCATGAAGGGGGTTGAATTTAAATTTTTGTCAAATGCTTTTTCTGTATCAATGTAGACGGTCATATGTTTTTGTCCTTTATTTTACTGATATGTTGTATTACATTAATTGATTTTCAGATTTAAACCAACCTTGCATTCCTGGGATAAATCCCACTTAGAGTATATACACATGATTTATAATCTATTTAACATGTTGATAGATTGAGTTTGCTGATATTTCGTTAAAGGTTTTCTTTGTTTGGTGACAATAGGGATTTTAGAACTCACAGAGGGTAAAGAACAAAGACAGATTGTTTTCCAAGGCTCTTAACCAACCAGGGAAATTTCTTCAAATGACAAGACAATACAGAAGGAGCACGAAAGGCCCTGTTTATGTTTATCCTATGTTTATCTTTGACATTTACTTTTAAGGCTTCCTTAATCCATCCTATCCCATTTATAAAATTAAGTTTTGAATTGGCTAAGAAGACAGCAACTAAGCTTTGTAGCTGTGTAAGACTTGCTACAATTCTTACATGAAGGGCAGAACAGACCTTTGGGTGGCCTGACTTTATCCATCCACTTTGTTCCTTTGTAATTAAGGAATCCACTTTATTCCTTAAGTATTTAAAGAGGGACCTATGAAAAGCCCTTTAAAAACAAAATGAGCCTGTCTTGTTTTGTTTGCTGAAGTCAGATTCCAATAAATTATAGGATTCCTTTTCTAGTCCCCACTTTAACTGGAATTAGTGACTGAGAAGCAAAATGTTTGCACTGCTAACATTTCTGAGGTTGTAACCACACAGTGTTATTCACTTAATTTCTCCATTGCAAATTTTGTACACACACACACACACACACACACACACACACACTATATGCACATGTAAATGTATCTGTATGTGTGTATGATTAAACTAAATTCTACTTTTGAGTTATGAGATGGTTCACAGAGATCATATGGATGGCCCAGGTCTATAGTCTATATTGTTGCCCTGGGTGAAAAAGGGAAATACTACATGGAAATCAATTTCCCAGGTTGCTCATTTACTATTTTCATAGTATTTCACCCATAGATTTGAAGCCAGACATCCTAACTTTGGCTGTTTGATTATCTTTTTACGAGCTACAGATGAATGTCCATTGCTGGTACTTCGGTGCAGAGCTGGAGGGAAGGTCCCTCCTCCACTCCTCCTGGTGAGGAAGGGGCCCTGAGCTCCCAGCAAGAGTCTCACTGTTCAGGCGGCCACACCCCTGCCCACTTTCCATCCGGGTGCCTCCCCACAAACTAATCTCCTTTCCATTTCCTGCTGAGCTTCGTGATTGCCTAGTCCCTGCCAGCGTTACCCCACTTCCTGTATTTGGAGGTACTCCTCTACCCTTTCCTAATTCATCCTCATGACGTGTGTCAAACTTTTCTACATGAAGCTGTCATTAATCCACTTTTCTCATGCAGGGAGGTAGTGAGGTGGGCCCAGGTGGTGTTCAGTCTGCCCACTAGCATAAGCAAACTGGAGGAAACTACAGTGCTGAGAATGTGGTCTGGGACAGAAGAAGGCTGAACAGGAATGTCCAAGGTCACGTCTCAGTCAGGGTTTTAAAACCACTGTCAGCTTCAGAGCGGGATAAGGAGGAGGTGTTGGGATCCACTGATAGACAGGGTGTAGACCATGAACTGAGTGGGATGGAAACATTTAGAACATTAGTTTCCAGAGACTAGGCTTAGCCATCTTGTGAGGTGTTCAGAGGCCAGCCTTCAAACTCCAGAGGCAGGAGCTCTCATGTAAACAAGGGGTTTAGAGGACAAGACAGGACCCAAAGAGACCCAAAGTCACTGTCCACAGACAGGTGCACACAGGGCAGGGAGAGGCAGCCCCTGGGAACCTGAACGGAGCTCTCCATTCAGTGCAGTGAGGGGAGGGATGATACTAAATTCTGCCTGCGTGGGTGGTGAGAAGGAAACGGTTGCAGAACTTTGAGTACTGAGTAGCTCAGTCAAAACTGATTTAGGAACTGAGGATGGGCTAGGGAGTGAGCATTTGGGGACAGGTGATTATTTAACCGAATCTTAAGAAAATATTGGGAAAAATACAGCAATGTGTCAGGAAAGGAGGCTCACCATCACCCAGTCTAGCCACTCAGTCCTTTGATGTCATTTCCAGGCCAAGGATGAAGACCTCTTTCAGGTTGGAGAGTGTTGTCAGTGCATCTCAAAGCACCCACAGCCTCAGAAACAAATTCACGATAGTCAAACTCATAAAAACCAAATCATAATCCAAGAATAGGAGGATTTTTTTTGTTAATTTACAATAAGAATTTCTTCCTAGTGATATTCATGCATGCTACCCAAATTAGTAGCCATCAGGATATGACTAGGGCACAGAATAATATTTGAAGACCCTGGGAAAACTCCCATGTCAATTTGTGATACCTGGGAATTGGGAAGGTCCACCCAGTCCCTTCTATCTGGGCACTGGAAACAAGTACCCACTCACATCTTGCCCCTCCTCCCTTTAATAAACTATCTTCTCCAGTATGTCACTACCATTGGTTGGACTACTAACCTTTCATTTGATTCCTGCATGGCCTTGCTCTGCCTTGTCGTACCTTATGGATGCCTCATTTCTTGGGCACTACCACAGAGCAGTCACCTCCATTAAGTCAGAATTCAGATAATGTAAATTAGAAGTTCCCCTTCAGTCTGAGGGCATGCTATTTTAACTCCTCTGCATTGACCAGGTGAGCAACAGGCTGGCATAACTTGGATCCTTTGAAGACTTTCTATCCTCAATAGTTTTGATGAATGGCCATGGCCAGATGCAGAGATGGACAAAAAGCTCATAAAGTTAAAATCCTGGGGTGATGCAACATCTCCTAATGGTTTCGACTTTTGTGAACTCTCATTTTGTCTTCACTATATTTGTGTGCTTTATTATCACATTAGAACGGGAATTCCTCAAGGCATAATAGCTTATTATGCCTCATTGGACTTCCACTCCAAAGATTTTACAGACCCTCCCTGACCTGAGAACATGCGGCCGCCCAAGCAGGATGCAGAGACTTGACCCAAAAGTGCACGAGGACCATCAACAGGAAGGCAGACCCATCACCCGGGAATCTTGAAAGAATGCAGATTCTGAAACTGTCTGAGGTCTAAGACAGGGCTCGAGGATCTGCATTTCTAACCAGCTCCCAGGTGACAAAGGTGCCACTTGCTTGCAGACCTTGATTGACAAGGGTCTAGTGATTTGGAGACTCACTCTCTTGAGTGATTACTTCAGTTTCTTCCATCGTCAGCTTTGTGCGCTTGGGCAAATCTTTTCATCTCTTTGAGCCTCATTTTGGGTCTGTAGAGTAGGACTGCTTCTTACTTCTCAGGCTCTTGTGAGGATGGAGGTCATGAATGTTTCATGCCTTTAATAGTTTAAGTCATTTACAATCCTTCCTTCCAGTCAATCTCTGGCCCTTATGTCTGGATGACCCCACAGGAAGACATGGTACAGCAGTCCCTAGGATTTTCTCAAAAGCATTCAGTCTGCTCAGGCGCCAGTGAACCCATTGGTTTGTCACCAGCTCCTGCTCTCAGTGGGAATCACCCTTCCTCTAACCCCTGGATCACGGTTCCCAACACCTGGGCTCTTCCTGAGCCTGGGAATTCTGAGCACATCTAGCTTGAACCCTCAGCACATACAAATACTTTTGAAAGGTGCCTTATCTTTGTGACATCATTGGAAGAGGGCAGACAATGCCTTTCTCCCACCACCACAAGGCTGCTATCTGGAGATAGTGAGAGAGTTTGGCTTCCAAACTGAATAGGGTTTATGTTTATTTTGGGAGTACATTTCCTTTTCCAGGTGATCTACTCCTCTGAGAAGTTGGTTAGTAGCCTGCCTTTTTCCCCAAAAATGGAGTGACCCAGGGCCACCCCTGTTCATTTCTAGCATTTAAAGACTAGCCCAATTTCATTGCCACGTGAGATGCGCAATCCCAGATTGCTGAGTAGAGCTTCGGCCACAAGTTTCCTGCATACGGGGAAGACACCAGAGTCTGGCATTTCTGTTTGAGAGAGTGCAGGATGCTCTTGTATAGAGAACAAGGGGAAATCATCAAGTTGTCCATGATTACCAAAGGATATGTAAGAAATATGTTGTCTAAGGTGGAAATTGCTACCCTTGGGTAACAGGAAAAGGCTGGCCATTACATTATAAGTAGGAAACGGGAGGTAATGAAACAGAGGCCAAGCACACAGTGCAACCTCGATAAGCAAGTTTGCATCACCGCTGCTCAATCCGTCCTCACAGATGGCTCTTCTCTGGGGCGTTGAAACTCGGTCTCTCATATCCATCGGTGAAATGAACAAAGATTTGCCCGGTTGTCACTATTGTTATTGGAAGCTAATACCGACAAAGTGCTAGCAAAATATCCCCATGGTGTCCTTTAAGATGGAAAGCACCCCAAGTGATTCAAGCTAACCTGTGCGTGTCCATGTCTCTGAGCACCGTGAGCTCTGAGGGCTGGTGTGATCACAGGGAAGTCACTGCATATCATTCTTTATGGACTCAGGCTTCAAATAGTCGGCTTCCCCAGCCAGTGGGTACGGAAAGGCTGTTGTAAAAATGACTTCCCTGTGTGTGTCTTACAGCTCAGCTCCCTAAAGGGTTTGGGAGCACTGTAACCAGAATGCCTGGCTCGCTCCCTGAATGTCCAAGCCTGCTGAATGCTGATGGGATTTCTGGTGAGAAATCGGGCACAGTGAACAATGTCCCCAAGATATCGGAGAAGCAGCTCTGCCATAAGGCTCGTGAGATCACAGGGCTCTACTCACATGAGGTCCATTCTGAGTAGTCATTACTCCAGAGTCTATGCTGGTGAGCACCGTGAAGATCACCTCCTCATTTTGCCCCTTTAGAACATGGGTCTCAGAGAGGGATGGTCTTTTTTTTGCTTTAAGATTTTATTTATTTATTTGACAGAGAGAGAGAGAGATCACAAGTAGGCAGAGAGGCAGACAGAGAGAGAGAGGAGGAAGCAGGCTCCCCACAGAGCAGAGCGCCCGACACAGGACTCGATCCTAGGACCCTGAGATCATGATCTGAGCCGAAGGCAGAGGCTTTAACCCACTGAGCCACCCAGGTGCCTCTGAGAGGGACAGCCTTTGATTGCACAAGTTGGAAACCGAGTTGGGATGAAAGCTTTTGACGCAGTAGGAAACCTGACATCACACCTCCCACTGGCCTCTTCCCTGCTCTCACAGCCGTATAAAATGTGGCGTCCAGGGGGCCATGGGAGTGAGGCTTCCCGAGTGCCCAGTTCTGAGGCTGCCACTCACAGAGCTGGTCCACAGGACCAGCATCTTCTGGAATTACGCAGTGTAACCCCCTAGGGTGGGCGCACTGCCTGTCCTTGGAAACAGGTACGATCTGGCCCAGCGCGCGCACATCTAAATCACAGGGCTCCCAAGCATGATACAGTTGGATGGAGTGAGCTCCTGCTTGGCAACGAAACCCAAGGCCTGGGCCCTTGACAACAGAACTGTGGAGGCCTGAGGGCTGAACTGGGCCCAGGATAGGACCCATGCCCACGGCCTTCAAGTCCAGGAAGGGGAAGTTTGGGTCAAACTGGGAAGTGGTTTCCCCAAGGTCACTCAGAGCATCATTAGGCGAGCCAGGGTGAGGACCCAGGGGTTCTGGATGCTGGGCCCACACACTCTCCCCATGATGCCTCAGATGGTAGTGAGACAGTGCTCTGGGGACGTGGGCCGGGGGGACTGATGCCCGCACAGGGAAACCTCCAGCTAGCTGGAGCGCAGTGGGGCGGTTGGTACGGTTTGCACGGCCACCTCTCTCTCAGCTTATAGGAAACCACTTTGCTTCTCTGTCTCTTACACAGACCACACCTGTGCATCTGCATTTCTGGTCACCTCTGACCCTTCATCCCCCATAGACCACTGCCATGGCTGAATATTTCTTTTTTCTTTTCTTTTTTAAGGTTTTATTTCTTTATTTGAGAAAGAGAAGGAGATAGAGGGAGAGAGACAAGCAGACTCCCCACTGAGCAGGGAGCCTGATGCGGGACTCGATCCCGGGACCCCGACCACGACCGGAGCCGAAGGCAGACGCTTCACCGACTGAGCCACCCAAGTGCCCAGTGGCTGAATCTGTCTTAAACCCAACCACCCCGAAATGCTCCTGATGCCATCTCCAAATGGAGACCCAGTTCAGAGGTGTCAGCCCCCGATTCTCACCTGTGGTTGTGGGAGGACCGGCAGGGGCATCGTCCCGAAAATGGGATGCGGGGAGTTGTAGCTAAAGACCCTGGAAGCTGAGAAGAGGGAATTATAAGTGAGCCCTGCAGACACGTCCATAGGTGTTGCTGTATGTGGGGGGTCTTGGTCCTTCCCCCACACCCAAGGCAGCCTCACCGAGTCCGTGTCCTCCTCGGCCCCGTGTGTCTATCTTCCCCCGCTCACCTGATGGGAGCCCAGGGCCTGGAGGAGAGGAGCAGGGGTGCAGCCTCATCCTTACTCAGCCCTGCCCGCTGTGCTCCGGGCCCTGCCCTCCCCGCAGCAGCTTCCGCACTAACCGCTGTGGGGCTCCTTCTTTGCCGTGGGGAGTCTGGGGCGAGCCAGCGTGGGGTGCGTGGTGTCCGAGGACGGGGGAAGGGACCTCTTTCCTTACACACTGTGTGCCTCTCTCTCAAAATAACCTCAGACTCCACCTGAAACACAGGCTTTGACATTCGTGGTCCCTGAAGCCTGGGGGGAGAAAGAGGCGTGTGAACTGGGGACCCAGGGGTCAGCCTGATTCCCCTGCGTGGTCAGAAAGCGAGCTGCACAGTGCCATCAGGCCTGCCCTATTGCTTTCGGCAACGTCTTCTCTGGTTCTTGCTCTGCCTTTGGGGTGAGAGAGAGAGAGTCAGCGAGCGAGCTGGGGGAGGGACAGAGGGAGAGCGAGAACCCCAAGCAAACCCAAGCTCAACCCCTACGTTGAGCGTGGAGCCCAAAGTGGGACTCGATCTCACGACGCGTGATACCATGACCTGAGCTGAAACCAAGAGGTCGACGCCTAACTTGCGGAGCCGCCCCAGGTGTCCCTGGGTCCATCAGTCCTTCTAAAGTGCAGCTCGAGCTTTGACCTCCCTTGTCTGAAGCCTGCCATGGCTCCCCGGGGCTTCCTCCTTCCCGGTGGAGGCTCAAGTCGGACACAGAGCCAAGAAGCCCCACAAGAGCCAGCTGCATCTACCCTCCTGCCCGCTCCCCGGTCCCGCCCAGGCCCCCCGAGAACAGGAGCCGGCGCCCGATGGGCGTGTCCACCCCAGACCGCAGGTCCCCTGCCCTGCAGATGAGCCCCTTGCTCCTGATGGCCGGGTATGCATCACTCCTCCACCCTGTTTCAGCACCTGGGTCCCTCAGTGAGTGAGATGACCCTGAGTCGTGCGGGGGGACGTCGCTCTTTCCATCCTGCCCCGTGGGTCGCATCCAGATGGGGGAATCGTGGAGTGTTTGCTCAGCCAGAACTCGGTTGCCGCTCTAGCAATTAAAGGACAGCCACGTCTCTTCATTCTAACTGCTGTTACTGAGGCCCCAGGAGGTCTGTGCCAGGGTCTGAAATGGCAGGAAGCCGCGTTTGAGGTCATTAGAAAGTCGTGGAGGGGCCGAGATGTTCGCATAAGTGGGGTTGATGCCGTCCTTTATGCGGCCTTTGTGCGGTGCCTGTGACAGATGATCTCAGAGGGACCCAGGGGAAAATTGGGGAACCACAGGGAAAGATAGGGGGAATTTTGTGACTCCTGATATGTGGGGAAAAGACAAGCCTGAAGGGAAAAAGATAGGGGGAGAGGCACATCCTTCACCCATCTGGTGATGGGCAAGATCCTCTCCTAGTCTCTTTGTGGCAAAGATGACACATCTGAGCCACATACCACGGGACACTTCTCAGCGACTGGCCCATCTCCCCAGCTCCCCTTGGCGCTGAGAGGAGCTCGGGGGACCCCAGAGAGCACGGGGGCGTGGCTGCTGTCTAGGCACCTGGGCGCAGTGGACCTTCTAGGAGACACACCACCGTGACAAGCACCTTGGCCACTTGATAGCATGTCCCTTCCCTCTTCCACCCAATTCCTGTAGCTGCGCACCGGCCAGTCTGTGCCCTGTGGCCCTCCTCACTGGTACACCCACCGATTGCCTTGCCCGCCTTGCTCGACAGACCCCTCGGGCTTGGGGATGAAGGCTCTGCCTGACCTTGGCCTCTGGCAAAGACAGGAGGTGAGCCACTCCCTCCCCTGACCCAATCCAGGGAGGGTCCCCTTGACTTCCTGGTGCTGTGAGCCAGGAAAAGTGATAATCCCATCATCTCACCTGCCACACCTAGGAGAGCTCCCTGTTTACAGATGGGGAAACTGAGGCCACATCCTAGAGCCCATCTCTGGGGACTCTCCCCCAGCCACTGCAGTCTGATGCCCAGCTCCTGAGCAGATTCACCCTCTAAAGCCCTTTCTGGGCTTGATGCCCTTGATGGAGGGAAGCTCGTGTGCAGGGGAGACAGAGGGGACGTGCTAGAGGGAGGAAGAGGCCCGTTGAGACCAGGCACGGGAACAGCCCCCAGCTCGAGGCACCGAGAAGGTGTCAGGGCTGTGCTCTGCACCCTGTGTAGACCGAAGCCCCGGTTGTTTGTGGCCCTGGAGGGATGGGTGGTGCCAAATTCATGTGGACACTGAAACATGGAGGAACGAGGACAGGGGATGAGGAGGGACAAAGCAGGCACGTGTGGACACCAAGAATAGCAGACGGGGCTCTGCTCTGGAGCCGGGGAGGAGAGCCCAGATCCCGCCGCGCTAGGCAGTGGCTGCTGGGAGGAAGCGGAGGCAGGTGGTGGAGACCAGGCGTCCTCCAGGGCTGGGCAGTTCCTCTCGTTTAGAAGCCAAGGTACGGATGTGGTTTCCAACTCTCTGGAGGCCCCAGAAGATGTGTATCCTGGCCTCATGCGTGCTTGATTTAGAGATAAGCACTGGGCTGGAACCGGAGGGAAGGAGGGAGGGGTGCTGGGGGGGGGGCCGATCCCCACTCCTCCCAGAGGCCCAGGCTGATTCCCCGGTGCCCTCATTTCTCTGGCCTCCCCCTCTGTCCTGCGTCAAGCAGGAGCACTGCCCAGCTGAGCCCGGCCGGCCAGAGCCTGTGCAGGGACCCCAGACAGAGACCCCTTGCTGTCCCTGCCACCGTGACGGTGCTGTCTCTCCGAGCATTGGGGAAGCCCCTGGATTAGCAATGGGGGAGCTCAACCCGAGGGGCACAGGTGCCCTGGGGCTTGGCGCCTGCCTTTCCCCAGCCTTGTTTCTTCCACACCTGCCTTGAGTCCTATTTGCTGCACCCTTGGTCGCCTGCACTTACTTGTCATTCCTGAGCCACAGGGCAGGGAGGGGCTCAGCCTGCCTAGGCCTCCCTCTGAGCTGGGCTCCACGGGTCTCTGCCCCCACACTCCGTCCTCCAATCGGCACCTTCTCCTTTTTTTTTTTTTTTAAAGATTTTATGTATTTATTTGACAGAGAGAGAGAGATCACAAGTAGGCAGAGAGGCAGGCAGAGAGAGAGGGGGAAGCAGACTCCTCGCCGAGCAGAGAGCCCAATGTGGGGCTCGATCCCAGGACCCTGAGATCATGACCTGAGCTGAAGGCAGAGGCTTTAACCCACTGAGCCACCCAGGCGCCCCGGCACCTTCTCCTTATGCTTCTGTGTTTGTCCCTCCAACACAATGCTATCTCTCTCAATCTTGTCATCGCTAGCCTACCTCGCAAGAGCCCTTGCTGTAAACTAGAAATACTAGAACCCTCCGTGCTCGCCTCCGAGAGCCAGCAGCAATCACATGGACTGTCTTTTCCTCCCACTGGGTCCCGGAACACGGGAAGCCAGATCAAGGCAGGCACCTCTGGGAGCCTTGCGGGATTTTCTACTGTAGCTGAAATGTATCCTCCCCAGTATCCTCCCTGTGAAAGCGCTCCCCAAACTACTGGGAACTGCGGCCCGGAGAGTAAGGGGTGGGCCAGCAGGAGAGCAGGCGTGGGCTGGGAGGGGAAGGGAAGGCGGAAAGGAGGGAGATGCAGGAAGGTGGGGGCACGCACATCTCTCTTGTTCTCAGCAAACTGCACCCTCCTGGCCTTGGCCTTTGCTTTCTCCAGCGTGGGAAGTGCATCCAGCCAGTGGAGGGGGGCTGTGGCAGCTCGCTGTCGCTGAGAGTACAGAACACGTGTGTTGCAGTGAGTCCTGCTGAAGTCAGCCATGCTTTGTGCAAAGCTGTGGGGGGGCCCCGGGGTCCCACCTTGTACCCTCGGGAAGGGGGTCTGGAGCAAACCTTGCTGACCTCACCTCTCTCCTTGAGTGTGGCTCCATCCAGCTCAGTCTGTCCTGAAATGAAGGCGCCCCACCAACCGGGCCCCTGGAATGAGGAGCGGAGTACAGATGACCCAGCTCAGATGGCGGTCATGGGCATTAAAGTCATTGTTTTGTAGCTTACGGACCCCATGTGTCCACACGTGCATGCTCTTGGTAGAGGACCTGGGGCTTAGTCATTAAAAGAAATCTTCAGGGGCACCTGGGAGGGCTCAGTCAGGTAAGCATCTGCCTTCGGCTCAGGTCGTGATCCCGGGGTCCTGGGATCGAGGTCCCACATCGGGCTCCCTGCTCAGTGCGGAGCCGGCTTCTCCTTCTCCCTCTGCCCCTCCCCCTGCGTGCGTGTGCACGTTCTCTCTCCGAAGCAAATAAATAAAATCTTTAAAAAGAAAAGTCCTCAGTATTTCCCACATGGTGCGTACTCCATCATGCTTATCACGTGAATGAAAGAGAGACCGACTGCTACCCTTCTATTGACGATATTGGCCTGGGGTGCACATGACTTGGTGGAAGGGGGACACATGGCTGGAGCGGGCGATGAGCTCGTCCACCTTCACCTTCGCCGCAGATCGCTCGTTTCTTCTCCATCCTGTGCACATGACCGGCCTTCTAGATTCCACACGCAGACACCGCATGATAATAAGTATTCACTTTATTCATTAGAGTCCTCCTTAATCGGATACCATTACTTAGGTTTGCAATTTTCTTCTATAAATATTAATACCGGCTATTTTCTTAACACTGTGAAATAGCATATTCTAGCATAAAAAAACAAACAAACACTGAGCTATTTCAGTGCCCAAACTCATTAATGGCACTAAAAAAAAAGTCAATTAGATAAGTTTTTTTTTAATTACTGTTTGCGACTGAACACGATTCCGAGTATTCGTCTCCTCCTTCGCAATGTAAGTGTTTACAACCCGCAGGCTCTCTTGATCCCTGACGTACCCCGAGAGGTGGTGTGATTACCAACAACAGCTCTTCACCTGTCAGAGGAACTTAGCAACTTCTCCTCACTCCATCCCAGCTCATGGTATTTATTAGGACATTTTAAAGAGGGTAAACTGAGGCCCAGGGGTGAGACACCTTGCCCCGCCCATCCATACCTGGCGAGCGTCCGAAGGAGAATGGAGCGCCTCTCTAGCTGGAGGGGGTCCCCCCCGGCGTCTCGCTGGCCGTGCTGCCTTCCAGCGTCCGAGACCAGGGGCACCGAAAGCGAGAACTCCCTTGGGTAAGAGAGTTCTGGATGCAGCAGGCTTTTGTACAAGGGCTGCTTGGCCAAGCCGCCGATTATCTCCGCTGGCTTGTGCTGGGCACATAGCGCAGAGCAGACGTCACAGAGATGGGGGAGATCTGCTTAGCTGCTCCTTGAGTTTGCACCCATTCCGACTTGACCCAGGTCTCCGATCACGAAATCGCTCTCTGACAGCAGAATTCAGCCGAAAGCAATGGTCCCTGCACCCCCTGGGAGCTCCGTGGCTGGGTGGTCAGGTGCATTTCCTCGGGACCGTCAGGTAAGGTCCCCTGTTGGGCAGCAGAATGGACAATGGTTAGGACCACATGTTCCGGAGGCACAAGGACCCCGACCCCAGCTGCGGCGTGTTCTGTGTGACTCCGGGCAGGTGACTTCACGTCTCTGAGCGTCGGTTCCACACAGGGACACGTGTTATCCCAAAGGTGTGTATTTCCGTGGGCGCCGTGGAAGCCAAATAAGGTGATGGGTGCCAAGGACAAGAGCCTTGCAAGGGCCCACCGTTGATCTCTGCACCACCGCCACGGGAATGCAGGGTGGTGTCAGGACGCGTGGCCATCAGATGAGACCTCCAGACCAAGACCAACCCCTTGCACTCTGTCGAGAATCATTTCATTTATTCGCTTCTTCATTGTGAAGTGTGACTGACATAATTATTTCTGGTAACCTCTCTTGTTAGTAAGAGGAGGGCATGACCGCATCCAGGCAGCAGCGCCCCTTCCCTCCCCGGCATACTTTGTACAAAGTCCCCCCTCCCCTGCTCACCACCATCCACCCCTCCTGCGGGGTCGGCCCACAGTCAGCGTGCGGAGAGTAATGTTTCGAAAGGCGTGAGCTGACCTCAGAGGAACCACAGAATATCTAAGCAGCAGGGGCATTGGGGGGAGACCGAGGGAATGATAGGAGACACCGTGAGGTCACCTCGTGGGTCCCACTGAGCTGGGAGCACCTGCAAAACCCCAATGCTGACGCACCCAGATGATGACTGTCCCGGTGGAAAGGGCACAGACATGGGGAAGCGCTACTTTTCTGAGTCTTGGGGCTGCCTGGCTTTAAACTGAGCCACCCGGGTGCCCCTTTCCAGTAGGTTTTTATGAACGTGCATGTTCCCTTCGGGTCCACCAGCCCCGTTCTGGGGTTCCACGCTGGCTGTTCCAGGTCACATTGCCAACAACACCCCCTTTACCCCGAAATCTGCCATTTGAGTCGGCACACACTTCAGTTTCTTCATTGGTGAAATGCATGCCTGTACTTTTATAGCAACCACGCTGGGGATGATAGCTTAAAATGCAACAATGTATCAAGTGTTGTTTCGACCATATGTTATTGAGACGGAAACGATGACCTTGCTTTTATGTCTTCACTCTCCCCCACCTTCTTTTCTAAGGAAACCACCTCAAATTTCTGTTTTAGGTCCTTTCTAAGATTCTGGGACTGTATTCAGACACATTTGGTTCCTGAAAAACAGACGCTAGCCCTTTAAGAGGACAGTGTCTTCTGAAAAATAGACAGTCAAGTTCAGACAGTTGCCTATCGAGGAGGCACACCTCGGCTCTGGTTACAGGACCTGCGGCAGGAGGAGCTCCTATCGGTCCCACCATGTCCCTTGTCCTGAAGATGGAAAAGAGCAGCATCTGATCCAGCAAGACAGGGTTGTATGGTCCCTGGGGGCCTCATTCCACCTGCCACTGTCAGAAAGGACCCGGGACATGTTGGGGGGTCTTGGTTAGTGAAGAGAGGGGAGGCCTGGCTTTCATTAGTGCCGGGAACATCAAAAAGGAACCCACGGTCATAGTGGGGGGAGGCTGCCGGCAGGTGGAAGACAGAGGGGTTTCTCCCATCAGTGAGTCCCTGGAGAAGGAGCCCTCTGCGCAGGGGACCGGGTGGGGACCTGGTGGGGACCGGGTGGGGACTGGGCGGGGACCGGGCGGGGTTGCCCACGTACCAGTGACCCAGGAGCCCTCGCTGTTCGTCCATACTTCCCACTCGACCTTCCATGAACTGAAACATGGCTTTTGCCAGAAACCTCAGCCTGAGCTGCCAAAGGTCTTGGATGACGTCATGGGGCCATCTCCAGCTGCGTGGCACCGTCTCGGTGCAATTGATCTTCCCCGGGCATTTCAGGACAGTTCCCCTTTTTACCCCCCTTCCCCCGCTCCATCTCAGAATCCGTCAGTGGGTTCCCACAGCCTGACCCCTCACTTCCAGCAGTGATCCGAGCCTCCACATCGCCCCCGCTGCTGCAAACACCCGTCCTCTCTCCCTGGACCAGGACCGCAGCCTTCTACCTGGTTCCCCCACTTGCATTTTGGCCCTGCAATCACTTCTCCACACAGAGAGCAAAGTGGGGGCCGGGCCCAGCCCTCGGTCACACAGTTGCATCAGGCTCACCTAAAGTCCTCGGCCGCCCCATTCTCCTGCCGCAGAGTGTACCCCGAAGTCCCAGCCGGTCCGGGAGCCCCAGCCGAGGTCCCTGCTGCCTCTCACATCCTTGCCTTCAGCCCCTGGCCCAAGGCTCCTCGCTGCTGTTCTCAGTGCCTGGAATGGGGGCTCTGCCACCCAGGTCTTACTCAAATGTCTCTTCCTTAGAGACGGTCCCTCAAAGAGGTGATCACCTGGGGGGCCAGCCCTCTGTCCCTCCAGCCTCTCTGGGTCTGGGGCACAGAAAGAGTTGTGTTCACTTCCTCGGTGCCTGTTCTTCTGCCCCGTCCACCTGCTCTGACTAGAGCCCGAGCTCCTGTGCAGACTGGGTCCAGGGTCTCCCAGGTGGACCCCAGTGCTCAGGGTGGTGTCGGCCTCGGGGTGCTGACCGCTCCCATTCCTGACCTCAGCTTCTACCGGGCGCCCCAGGGCTTGTGGTCAGCCCTCTCCTGAGCTCTGGCCAGGCTCCTGAATCCTTCTGGGAGGCACGATGTTCTGCGGGGCCTCCTCCTTTTGGGGTGCAAAGGTCCCTGCGGCCTGGCTGCTGCTCTCACGGCCCCTCCTGCAGGCTTTCTTCCTTGTACTCATGGACCCCGGCACCCTCACGGCCCATGGGCCCCCCTGGGCACTCCAAGCACCTCGACTCTGCTGCTCTGTGCTTCTCGTCCACCAGCGCCCCACTCTTCAAAGTGCACGCTGGAGGCCAGGTTCCCACATGGATAACACGGTCCTGAACCCAGAAACACAAACTGCAACACATTTCTGGCAGGTTCCGGGGTTTGCGGCGTGATCTGGGGTACAGACGGCTAACAGTGGCCCTAGTGTGAGGAGAGAGATACCATGGAGGGTGGTGGGGGAGAGCGGAGGGGCCCTGACTTGGACCCCGGGGTCAGGAGGGCGGGCAGGCTGTCCCAGGTCCCTCTGTCTGTCCCTGCCTTCTGTCCATGGCTGCGGGCTCCATCCTGCTCCCCCTGCACGGGAGGGGGCCCTGGCCTCCACCCGCAGCACAGTCCTGATGAGGCATGTGTAGACAGATGGCCTGGAGCTGCCGTCCTGTCCTTGGGGGCATGTGCAGACGGGCACAGCCGGCCACCTGTCACCAAGGTGGCCCTGCACAGGCAGCCCCGTGTCTATTTCTCACCTGCCCTCCCTCCTCAGGCACCTGCCACCACAGAAGCTTCCGCTACAGGCCACTTCTCTGCCTGGAAGAACCTCACCTTCCTCCCCGGCAAGCAGGTGTTAGTCACACTAACTTCAAACACGACCCAAATGTCACCCCACTTTGAACAGTGCCCCCTCTTCCTGACCCGCCTGCCCCCGCCTTGAGCAGGAATGCCCCAGGTCCTGCTGGGGCTCCAGGTCTCCCCAGGCACTGCAGGAGGGAGACAGGCTCACCACGGCAATGGAGAGCTAAGTCACCTGCGACAGCCCTGCCCCAGTGAAGTGGGGACACAGGACTGCAGCCCTGCTCGCTGGCTGACGTTGGCACTCATCCGTCGCCCAGCCTCGGTTTCCCCACCAGGCCTGTGCGGTTTGTCCTCAGGGCTGAAACTGGCAGGTGCAAGAACCCGGTCACCACTGCCACCTGCTGGCCATCTACCCCTCCGGCAGGCTGAGCTCTTGCACTGTCTTTCCTATTTTTAGATTGGTGCAGTCCCCACTCTTTCCCCAATCTCAAGGTAAGAAGAATTAACAAGGGTGTGGGGAAAAAATTTCCTCCCCATGATTTCCTCTCCCATGCTGCCACTCGAACTCATTCACTTTCCATAGCAACAGTTCCTGGCAGAATCAGTGCCTGGTTTTGTGGGTGCCTTTGTGGGCTGATGTTCACACTTAGAACTCCCCCCAAAGAGCAGGGACGCTTGCCTGCGGCCCCTACAACTGCAGAACCCGGGCCCCAAAGTCTAGAGCAGCTGGGGTTAGATAGGGGCAGCGCCATCTGTCCTGTGTCGGCTCCAAGCCTTCCACGATGTTTGGTCTCACTGAGGCCAAAATGAAGACATGGTAAAAATATATATGATAAAAGTCAGCCCAGCCAGCTTGATCTAGGCCCTCAGATGCAGGAATCAAGTTCCTCCCGAAAGCCAGGGCCCTGCAGGCAGCCTGGTCAGACTGTCTGGAAAAGCAGCCGACAGGAAGTCGTAACTGGTCTGTGTGTCTCCTGGAAGGGCGCGCGTCTTTACCAGGAAACTCTCCTGCTTCTGACACAGCTTTGCACCCTTGCTCTCTCCTTCTCAGTGCATTCATTGCCCCCAGATACCTTTGAAAATAGTCAATAACATTGCTGCCTGATGCAAAGCCTTGTATGTGCTCTCTGTCTCCAAATTGTAGCACGGAGTGGATGGCACTGAACTTGGCACTGGGGATATCTGAGGCAGCCTGAGCAGGGTTTAGATGAGCATTCCCTGCTCCTCCTGGGAGACACCACAGGAGGGACTCCCGGAACAGTGGTAAAGTCCTGGGGCTCCAGGTTAAAGCCGAAAAAGAAAAAGGGAGTCAAAGACAGGCCCAAACCTCCCAGGAATGGGCATTACTCTGAGCTGAAGTCTTGTCCTGGCATCCCGCTTTGCCACCTGCAGGGGAGGCTCAGGGGATGTCTCTGCAGACCACCAAGAGAGATTTATTCATTCATTTATTCATCAGATAATTACTGAGTGCCAAGGACAATGCCAGATGCTGGCGATAGGAAGTTGAGACAAGACCACTCAGTTCCTATTCTCAAAGAGCATAGAGCCTCATAAGGCAGATGAAGATTGATCTAAACATCCCATAAATGATTGCATAATTACATGAGAATGCTACCGAGGAAAATGACTTCTTACACGAGAGCACAAAACAAAGGAACTTTATGTGGTGTGGGGTCTGCCGGGTCTCCTGAGGAAGGGACCTTTGCACAGAGGATAGACTCAATAAAAAGAGGGGAGAATGCCCCCGGTAGAAGGAACAGAGGCTCTAAGTTCCCAAGACAGAAGGAGAGAGGCCTCTTTGAGGATCTGAAAGAAGGCCGGGTGCACTGGAGCAGATGGTCTAGACTGGGTGTCCCCCATCTGATCCCCAAGGGCCTGGGTGGGGTGGGGGATGGAACAGGAAGCTCCAGGTGCTTTCTTCCTTAGGGGAGCATGGCAGGGAGCTGCATGCATGGGCAAGTCAGGCCGTCTGATGTTCATGGAGAATCATACAGGCAGCACAGAGGCCCCTCACTAGCAATATCCACCTAGAATGGGGTCTGGGATGCATTAGGCACTCTCTAAGACTTTGTGGAGTGAGTGAAGGAGAAGTTCCTCTTTCTGAAACTTGGAAGACGGTCTCCAGTGGAGGGATGCTCCCAGGTTTTTTCTGAGTTTTCCTTCACATCCCTTATCTCTGGAGTGGGTGGGAATGCCTTTGGATAGCTCACGTCCAGGGATATCAGTTGAGCTATTTTTTTTTCTGGTGAGCATTAGGAAGCGAGATACAACGTAAACACACATTGCCTCTCGCCCGCCTGACTCTGTTCTTTCCCTCTGGCTTTGTGTTCTGTACTAGTTTCTCCTTGCTCAACGCAATCCCCCTTCTCCTCACAGAAGTCAGAATGATGTTTTAGGTCTAGGCTGGAGAACCCAAGCTTTGAAAGTGGCTTATTCCCCGTGCTCCCTTTGGTGTGGGCACACGTTGCTCCCAGAGTCATTCCCCATGGCTTTGAGGCCCATGTGGCATGCAGGGCTCCTCATGGAGGGTCGCTTCCACGGGAAGCTCGAAGGGGCCCAGGTCAGAGATTCAGGAGCTGTTTATGGGCGTGGCCTATCTCCCCCTGTTCTATTTTCATTTTGTATGTGAGGACAGAGGGCGCCAGAGGGGAGAGTCCAAGAGCTGAAGAGAGCAGCCCCACGTGTGGAGGCGTGAAAGAAGTTTCAGAAACAGTAAACCTCAGAGGAGCTCAGTAACCGTCTTGAGATCACACAGATAGCTCTTCAAAGTGGGGATGTAAGCTGAGGTCAGGCAGGCTCCCGAGCTGTGTTCTGATGGCCACTCTGGTAACCTCAAGGGGAAAAAATGATACACACACAGCTTACTGCATGCTCGTGGTGGATTGCGAAATGCAGGCACGGATTCCTTCTAAAGCAGTGTGTGTGTGTGTGTGTGCTCCTTGCAATGTGACTCTGAGACGTCTGTTTGCCACCTCTGGAAGCGAGAGCATCCTGGGATGGACCATGATCGTAACCGATAGTGAGATGACTGGAAGTGGGATTTTGCAAACCCCAGAAGCACGGCCCTGGGAGATCTTGTGATTTTTGCTTTGACCTCTTGAAACTCTGCTCAGAGACCACCGAGTAAGAATGCCTGGCTCATCCTCTGGAGAATGTACGGTCACATGGAGAAAAACCAAGGCCAACACCCACTGCCAGACATGTGACTCCCAGCTCCGCTGACCTTGCAGCTCAATGAAGCTACATAGACAAGCCGAGGCCAAACAACCTAGAAAGCCGAGTCCCATGGTTCTCCAGTCACCCCCCACAGCCATGAGGCTGTCTAAAGCCACCAATTTTTAGAGTGGTTTGTTCTGCATCAGTAAACCACTAAGACACCACGTCTTTCACATTCAGGACTCTCCCCCATCATCCTTTCCAATCCCCACAATCACCCCGCAGGCTATTCTTTTCCTCTTTTACAAGGAAACAGAGTGTCACAGAGACGCTGCAACGCCATTAAGTGACAAGGGCTAGACTTTGCACTCACGTTTGTGTGGCCTGAAGGCTACTCTCTCTACCCTTCACTCACTTGTCACAAGCCACAGAGAGAGAACCAAGGACAGCACATCATCGTGCCAGAAGCAGAGGCTCAAGTTCCCATCTGTAGGTTCCCTTAATTCTTCTGATCACAGAACAAAGGTCAGAACTGGGGAGTTAAGGAAAGACACAGGTGTCCTCAGGACACTGCAGAAGAAGGAAGGGATGGACTTGGACTTGTGTTGGGTTTACTGAGCAGGCTCACGGGAGTCAAAGGCTATTGTGACTGAGACCCACAAAGCTGGTACAACCTAGGGGGTTGCACTCAGCACCCCCCGTGCCAGAGCTATTCAAAAAAGCACTGGTGGGGTTTGTATTATGATTCTGCTGTGTAACAGCTATCCCCAAACTGTGCAGACATCCAAGGGAAGCTTGAAAGTGCGGGGAAATTGTCAGCCGGGTGGGAATACGGTGGTTGGTGGCAGGAGGCTTCCATCCATCACCAGGTGACTCTCGACATGGCAGCTTGCTTTTCTGGGGCTGGGGGAGAAGGGGGCGGGCGGATGAGAGGGGCTGGAGGAGGAAGGAAAGTCAGCATCTTTTAGATCTCAATCTTGGAAGCATCCTACCGTCCCATTGTGCTGCTGATCACAGACCATTCCTGCCCACTGTGATGTGGGGCAGGGGCACATGTGGGAATGCAGGAAGGGGTGCACTGGGGTTCCTGGAGCAGCTGCCCACCCCGGCTCCTAACCGCCCCCCCCCACCCCCCGCCCGAGCATCAGCCACATCACCACACCCATTCCTTCACGGGATGTCAGCAAAGGTGTTTCAATGTTTCCAAATGCTTTCAGGAAGGCTGATGGTCTCTGCCCCCATCAGAGGGCTTGGGTGGCATCATTATTTGTGACCGACTCATGGCGACGACTCACGGTTTCTCTAAAGAGGTACCTCTCTCAAATCTCATAATGCAATAACACACAAGTAAAGGTTTATCTGGTAATTCAAAGCAAAAGGAAAAAAGTCAAAGTCAAATGACACAATGGACAATTTCCACATGTTTCTAAACGTCTATGACTCTGCCTGCCTCAAAGGATTTAATGTTTTCCAAAGGGAAGTAAAGTCATGATTGAGCCTCAAAGATCTGGCAATTCTATAATCTCGAGTCTTTGTTCCCAAGGGTGTTGCCTCTCCTGGGACTGCCTCTTCCTTCACCAGGACCACACCAAGACCCCCATCCTCCAGGGGTCCTGGTTATGCTCACAGCCTTGTCCTCCATCCACCCGCCACCAACCTAAGTAGATCTGCTCGTTAAAGGGGAAACATTCCCCACTCCACCTGTTGATCTGTGATCTAAGCATTGCAGGAGGCAGAATTATTCAGATAAAGCCAAGCACACCAGAAAAAGAAAGGGAGAAAGGATAGCACAACACAAGAGATGAGCCGCAGAGCTCCTGGGACCAGCCTGTTGCTGGCGTCACCATCTCTCGGCCTGTGAGCTCCAGACAAAGCTGTGCCCTCCTGGTTCTCCCAGGAGGACTCAGTGCAGAGGAGGATCTGGGTCTCCAGGCTTGTTGGATCATTCACAGAGCAGCGGAGTGTCCAGAGGCCAGAATGACCGTGTGGCCCTGGGTCACTACCACTGAAAACCTGCTGGAGAAGCTGCATGACCTCAATGACAGAGCCTGCATTTCCAACAAGGGGACACATACTGTGACCTCCTAGTAGATGAATATGCTTTGTCTAGAATCTAAGACTGCCTTATAACTAGAATTCCTGATACCGAAGAACAGTCGTGGTTAAACAATGTAGGAAAATAAGGAGCTTCACCATTAAAAAAAGAAAATAGTGTGTTAAAATACATGTAACATAAAATTACTCTTTTTTTTTTCATAAAATTTCTCTTTTAACCATTTTTAACTAGACGTTTCTGTGGCATTAAGTACATTTGCATTGTTGTGCAAACATCCCCACCAACTACCTCTGGGACTTTTTTCCCCAAAGTGAAACCCTGTCCTCATTAAATACTACCTCCCGTTTCCCCCTCCTGCTGCCCCTGGCACCCACCGTCCTCTTCTGTCTCTAAGAATATGACTAGTCTAAATACCTCATATGACGGAATCTTGCGCAGTATTTGTCTTTCTGCAACTAGCTTATTTCACTAACAAAGTCTTCAAGGTTCAACCATATTGTAGCAGGTGTCAAGATGCCCTTCCTTTTTTTTTAGACTTTACGTATTTATTTGAGAGAGAGAGAGAGCTCACGAGCATAGACAGCAGATGGAGAGGACAAGAGGACTTCGCTGAACACAGAACCCAAAGCAGGGCTCCAACTCAGGACCCCGAGATCATAACCTGAGCTGATTCAAGAGTCAGATGCTTAACCGACTGGGCCACCCAGGCGCCCCTGCCCTTCCTTTCTAAGGCTGAATTATATTTCCTCTGCGTGCATAGATCACATTTATCTGTTCATCCCCTGATGAACATTTGGCTTGTTTCTGCCCTTTGGCAATTGTGGATCTCAGTGCGCAAATGTACATTTCACACTCTCTTCCAATTCTTTGGAGTATAATCCAGAAGTGGATTCCTTGATCCTATGGGAATTCTATATTTTAGTTTTTAGAGGAGCTGCCCCACCATTTTCCACAGTGGCTGCATCATTTTACTGTTCCCGGGAGCGGTGAAAAGATTCCAATTTTTTGCAGTCCTTGCCAACACTTGTTATTTTACTTTTACGTGTTTTTATTTATTTATTTTTTTAATGGCAGCAGCCCTACTGAGTGTGGAGCTTCTTTGTTCTCGGGAAAACCAAGACTTAGCAAATTTAAACAGTTTTCTTAGGGTGTTGCTAATCAGCGGCAGAGTTGGGACCTATGTGGGGTTTTCTTTCATTTTCTTGCCGGGTTAATAGAGTCCAGGCTCAGGCTTGCAGGGGCCCCTGCTCCTCGTAGAGAGCTGTGCTTAGCTTACATCAGGGTGATGAGGAACACATAAAAACACCTCTATCGGCTACCAAGGAGCCTGCCATGGGTTCGGTCAAAAATGAGTCGATAACCTGGAACAAGTAAAATTGGAATAACTCCTGACCTTTGGTGCAAATGCCAAGGGACCTGAATGTGGACAATTTTGGAAGCCAACTGAAGAGTTGAATTATTACTTGTCTCAATGCTTCCTGCTTTCGGTTGGGACTGGAAATGGAAGCGCCAGGCCCTGCCAGGAAGTCTGCTCTCGTGGTTTTACTGGTCAGGGCTAATTTAGGAAGTGCTGGAAATCTCACAGAAACCCCTTGGGAAATTTTTACCTTGTTTTCCTGCATAAAAAGTTCCACTCAGTTAAAAAACCTCAGAAATGACATCTGGCCCTCCCTACTGGCTTATCTGGGCTAAGCCTTGTGTTCTTTCCCGGTGCAACTGTGTGGGGGGCACAGCCAGACCTGTGCCCTGCAGGGGCTGGGCGGGGAGAGAGCCGGGCATCCTGCTGGCTCCCGCCAATATCTTCCGCTCTCACCCACACGTTGCCCAACAAAGCACATGTTAGTATTTGCATGTGACCCTGGAAGATCTTGAAACTCAAAGAAGGTGCATTAGTTTATCCAACATCAGCCCTGCGAAGAAATGGCCACGACATGAAATGGGCAAGATGGCACCTTTTTCCTTACCCCTCTCTGTTTCCGGAGTATCACAAGACATTCCTTTCTCGAAGGGGGTGTGAGTTCTTATTACAAGAGGTGGACGTTCAAACCCCATCATCAAACAGGAAATGTACATGCGGCATTTAGTCCCAACACAGACCACCACGCCCAGCCCAGGGTCCCGCCGAGAGACGACCTCCTGCTGCAGCCCTACCTGGTCCTCTCTGCTCCCGGACCAACCTGCACGTCCCTGCTTCCCCACCTTTCCTCAAGCCGTTCCTTCACACGCCCACATCCTCCTGACCTTTTGAGGCCCAGCCCAACAGATTGTGAAAGAAGCCATTCACCTTCTTTTTTTCCAATACCCACAGTTGGTGAGTCAGACCTTCTGCACGTCTCCCCAGGAGCGGCCCCCGTGTCTCATCTGAGCTAAGAGAGGACATGCACTCAGAACATGCACCCAGCATAGTGATGACTCGTGTGGGCATTTGGGAGAGGATTCCATGAATTATGAGTGAAACAACGAGTGGAAAAGATCTATGCAAATTCAGGGGGAAAGAAAATGTGAGCTTCGAGCGGAAAATGAGTCAGCTTTAGAAATTAAGATTTGAATGGTTGAGAGTCGAGGCCCAGGGGCCATGGGAGGCAAGAGTGATGGAATTGGGAAAAGGTAGGCTATCTGGAAGTAAGAAGGAGGCCACCCTTCTCCTCCCCACTCCGGCAAGGCAGGGGTTCCTGCAACATCGGAACAATGCAGCGGACAGACTACAAACCCTCACCATCTTTAAGGAGTCCTTGGACATTCCTCCATAAAACAGAGAGCAAAAAAGGTAGCATTTGTCATCCCATGTACCAGCTCAAAATCAGCCATTCATTTATGCAATAAATCTTTTTGAGTGTTTGCCATGTTTGGTGAATAGATGGGTTTCTGCTTTCATAGAACAAAGAGTTGAGCCCGAAGGATCCAAAGCAAGACCATTGCCTTTTTCCTAGACATCCACTGTGCAAAGGTGTCTAGCAATGAGCAGATTTGAACAAATGGATTAATCATTCGATTCCTGACAATGATGTCCCACCTACTTAGTTTGAGGGGTGGCAAAGTTGTGATGGGCAAACCCATCACAGTTGTTGATGGGTCCTCAGTAAGAGCAGAAGGCTGAGGGATAAAATTCCAGCTCAGTTTTTCCTCCTTGAAATCCAATTTTGATCCCTAAGACCTAGTTCCCACGACAGAGGAATCCAATTCTATTCCTTTGAAAAAGCAACAAGGAGAACTCTTCTAATCACTCACGGGATACCCTTTATTACAAAGGTAGGAGCGACCCTTGGCATCTTTTCTCATCTTGTGATTCAACTGCATTCTAGGCTATTTGGAAATTGTATGTACGGTTTTTCAAACTCAATTTCCATATCCAGAAGCATCTTGAGCTAAAAAAAGAAAGTAGAATCAAAACATCACTTTCCTCTGGAAAACAAGGTACCAAGGCTGGTGGCCGCCTCTCCATTACTCATGGCGCAATTTCATACGCCCACCCCGCAGGGCATGAAGTGCTGGGTGCCCGCAGAGGGTGGGTGGTGAGTCAGGGCTGATCCTGTCACCCACCTGGGTCTGGCTTGCCGGTGTGACTCACCCCGGGGGCCAGCCCCTGGAAGCCTCCGGAGGCCCTCCTCAATGGGGCAAGCTTCCTGCCCCTCCATTCCCAGGCCCTGGGCTTCTTCAGCCCTCACCGAGCACAGCCCACAGGGCTCATCTCTCTGGGTCAGGGAACGAATGAGCTGGTTTACAATGGTGATCAGTTTCAGGAGGTCTAAATCTTGGGGGACAGGCTCTTTCTCTGTTCTTGGGGGGCAAAACGGCTTGATCAGCTTTCCAGTGGCGTCGGGGCTGACAGCGGAGACAGTCAGCATTTGGTAATAGTGGGAGACATCTATTTTCCCGGAGACATCTGTTTTCTGCCCAGGGGACGGTGACGATGAAAACTCACCTGTTCCCCATCCCCCATTCTGTGATTTTGGATGCAGAGCCTAGGTGGGGCCAGGTTTTGGGAGTCCTGAGGATGAAGGAGGGGGCCCAGCAATATGGTGGCCGTGTTGAGATTGAGAGAGCGTCTCGGGGTGAGGCTGAGCCCGGCCAGGAGTGGGAACATTTGACACCGGCTTTAAGTTTTCCTCCCTACATTGTAATCCTCTTATGTTAACTGCAGACCTGAGGACAGTTGTTAGAAATGACAGTCTCGAGTTTAGCTGTGCCTCAAAGCTAAAAGGGATAAACTTTGACAGTGATTTCATGGAAAGCAGACCAGAGACATCTGGAAACGTGGAGAGCTGACAAGAGCCGACAGCCCCTGTCAGGGTGGGTCCCAGGGAAGCGAAGGCTTGGAAACCGGGGCCGACCTGGTGTTGGCTCAGGGGCTGGTGGAAAAGGTGAGGATTCCTGGGGGTCGTCAGGTTATACTAATCCTCATCATCTTGGTGCCATTCTAGAAGAAGTTCATCACAGATCAGAGGTCACGGTGACCTAAGTTTAAGGTCTACTCATATCCAAGGCTGATAAAGAAGCAAGCTTAAGATCACATCCCTTGAGTCAATTCAACAAGGAAAGCAGACCTGGCCAGAGGTCAGAGGGGCCCTGAGAGCAAAAAGGTGGGAGTGTGTGGCTGAGGACCACCGGGGAAAGGAGAAGGGCCAGTCCACAACCCTGCAGACTGTCCAGGGCTGGAATTAGCCCATACTTAAATATAACTATATGGCCTCAGCAAACTGACCTTTCCACCTAAGTTAATCACCCAGACCTACCGTAGAAATGGAGTGTCTGCATCTTTATTCGATGTGACTATTAACGACATAAATCAACCTCGCTAGGTTATTGTGGCCAGTTTTGGGGTTACAAACCACTCTGGACACTTATGTGAAGGCGTTTTGCTCTGTTTTGTTTTTAGATGAGATTAGCATTTAAAACCAGGAGACTTTTAATAAAGATTACCCTCCCTATGTGGGTGGGCCTCATCTAATCAGTTGAAGGTCTGCAGAGTAAACACTGAGATCCCTGAAGGAAGAAGGAATTGTGCCTCCAGACTGTATTTGGACTTGAGGTGCAACATCAGCTTCTCTCTGGTTCACAAGCTTACTTCTCTGCCCGATTGGTTTCAAACTTGCCAGCCCCTAAATTCACATGAGGAAGTTCCTTAGAATAAATCTCTCCCTCTGAATATACACATCCAACTGGTTCTGTTTCTGCAGGGAACACTGGATAATAGGCCTAGTATCTGTTGTTTTCCCTGGTCTGTCCCTTGTGCCTTTGCACTTTTCTCAATCTTTGTCTCTCCTTGTCTTCCTTTACTTATCCTAAGACCCTCCTGTCCCCTTCCCTATGTGTCTACCTTGTTGGGACACACTTTCATCGAGCGTGATCCACGCTCGGGGCATAGGCAAAGCTACGGGAACCAGGGCTCTAAGCTTGAACCTGCTATGAACTAGCACATGGCCTTGGGCATACCAACATTCCGAGACTCGTTTTATCTACAAAATGAGATGCTTGGACCGAATCAGAGGTGGTCAACCTGTGCAGGCTAGAATCTTAGAAACTGTGTAGGAAATTTTGTGTTTCCTGGGGAGAATGTCCATGGTTTTCGTCACATTGGAATCATTGGAATAATTAATCTGGAGAAATAGAAATAGCCTTTTCCCACGATGAGAGGATCCAGTGATATTCATTAAGTTCCAGGAAAAGGAAACTTTTAGTAACGTGTCCGTGTGTGAGTGAGTGTTTGTGCAGAGTTAACTCATGCTATTTTGAAACTTTGGTCTTGAGTACATTGAATGAATAAGAGTTTAAACTGATAGCAATAAGAGTTAAGAGGCAATATTTTAAAGGCTGTGATGGTAATTATCTAATTCTTGAGGGATGTGCAATAGCACAGACCCATAACCTCCTCCCGTCCTAATAGAATTGCCCCCAAAGATGGCTGAACACTCATCCCTGGAACCTTGACCATGATTCATTACAAGACCCAATGACCTTGGATGGCGTAACCGTGGCTGCCAGTCAGTGATCTCAAACAGGGAGAGTCTCCCAGATAATTATGTCAACCTTTAAGAGCCAAGAATGTTTTCTGGGCAGAAGCAGGAGTTGCCACAGAAGGGGAAGTGGAGTAAGTTGATGTATGCAGGGGACTTGACCCCTTGTGCAGGGATGCACCTGGAAATTGTGAGCAGGAATCGGGCAGCATCTGGGAGCAAAGCCTAGCCACCCCCCACCCCCAGCCGCTGTCAAAAGACTGGGGACCTCCATCCTACGATCACAGAAACCGAACTCTACCAACAACCTGGATGAGTTGAGTGCAAATTCTCCCCCCCCCCAGAACCTCCAGAGGGCCCAGCCCAATTGACACCCTGATTTTGGCCTTGGAGACACCTGAGCAGAGACCAGAGTGAACTCTGTCCCGGTCCCCCCTTCCCCATGAAGGCTCTCTCCAAGGTGCAAGGATCTTCAGCCACAACCCAAAGGGCATGTTCTGTGCTTATCTAATAAAACTGCTTTAAAAAAAAAGATTTTATTTATTTATTTAACAGAGAGAGAGAGAGAGAGAGAGAGATAGCGAGAGCAGATTCATAAGCACAAGGGAGCAGGAGAGGGAGAAGCAGGCTTCCCACCGAACAGGGAGCCCCATGTGGGGCTCAGTCCCAGGACCCTGGGATCATGACCTGAGCCGAAGGCAGATGCTTAACAGCTGAGCCACCCAGGCGACCCCTAATAAAACATCTTGACACATTATTGTGTCAACAAACTCAACACCATTTCCATTTTGAAAGGGCTTCTTCTGCAGGCCTCTGTGGTCCCTGATGCCCAGGCCTTCCCTGTGATCTCAGATGCCTTTCCATTCTCTCTGCTTGATGTGGAAATGTCACTGGCCCCAGCACCTCTGATCCGGGTCTCTCTCTTCCTGACTTGCTCTCACCCCAACCGCATCCAGCTCTGTGGATCCAAACACCACGTTAGCGCTTATGCCCCCATTCTGATTGTCCAGATCCGGGCTCTGGGGTGGGGGGATCCCCGACTCCCCCCGCACCCTCTCCCGCCCCACACGCCTGGCATGTCTATGGGGATGCATCCTGGGCTTTACCACTTAGGGTGGTAAGGCTGCAGCTCTCCGCTCTCGCCGGCAGGAAATGGACCTTCCTGTCGCGAGAAACAGATTCGCAGAGTAGCTCGGGCCATAAATAAGTATGATTCTTTCTTTTTCTTCCCTTCTCTCCTTGAATTTGCCACAGCTTTGTTGAGATAGGATTCCATACCCTAAAACTCACTTATTTAAATTGTATAATTCAGTGTTTTGTCTTGTTTTCCTTCGTTTTGTTTTAATATATCCATGGAGCTGGGCAACCGTCAACACAATCTAAGTTTAAAATCTTTTCGTCACCCCGAAAAGAAACTTCGTGCCTCCTGGTGAGCACTCGTACCCCTTGTACGACCCCCCCCAGCCCCCCAGCAACGAGTTATCCACATTAGGTTTCTACGGGTTTACCAGTTCTGCTCATCTTATAAAAGTGGACTCACATGATAGGTGGCCTTTCATGGCTTCTCCCACTTAGCAGCATGTTTCGGAAGTTCCTCCGTGTTGTGCGCATAATGGCACTTTGTTCTTTGTATTGCCAAGTAACATCCCGCCCCGTGGTTAGAGTGTGATTTGTTCATCCATCCATCGGAGGACGGGCATGTAGGATTTTCATCCTTTTTGGCTCCTGTGAATTGTCCTTTTTGGCTGAGTATTGATGTTCTGAACTTTGTGGCCCACGTGTTTTCCTTTCTCTGGCTACATACCGAGGCGTGGCGTCCCTGGTTCATGTCCCAGTACTGTGCTTACCCATTTGAGGAATAGCCGGTTTGGCAAAGTATTTGCACCGCTCTACGTTCCTACCAGCAGCGTAGGGTGGTTCCAACCTCCCTACACCCCTCCAATACTTGCGGTTGTCTGTCTTCTGATGCTAGCTAGCTATCATGTACACGTGACTGCCTTGCTCTGTGTTAGGAACTGAATGTGCCCCCCTCCCTCCCCGCCGCCTGCCAGAATTCCTACTTTGAAATCCTCACCCCCAATGCCACGGTGTTTGGGGACACGATTAAGTCATAAGTGTGGAGCCCTCCTGAGTGGATCAGTGCCCTTAAAGAAGAGACCCCAGAGAGGTCCTGGATCTCTTTCTGCCACATAGGGACATAGCAAGAGGGTGGCCGTCCGTGCACCAGAAAGCAGACCCTCGGCATACAGCAAACCTTCCGGCACCTTGATCTTGGACATCCAGCCTCCAGAATGGGGAGAAATAAACGTCTGTTGTTTAAGCCCCTTGCTCTCTGGCATTCTCTTGACTGAGCTAAGACAATGGGCAATGTCTTCCTGTTCTAGTCCCCACCGCCCAAGTTGTAGACATATCCATGCGGGGGACACGGTTACCCAGCCAGCGGTATCTCTTGAATCCCTTCTTTGGGGAAGTCATTTTGTTGGTACTCCGAATAAAGGAAATGACGGAGGCGCCATCTTTGCTCTAAAATAACTTCCAAGCTTGTAAACGAAATGCATTCGTACTGACTGGTACTTGGGGTCAGGTCATATAAAATCCAGTTGGGGGAGCCAGTGACAGCTTCTGAGGGCTGGAGTGGGTCTCCGTAGCTATGGATGGATGGGGCACGAGACACTGTTTGCCCTTCCGCGGGGTTTGGCTCCGATGGTCACCATGACTGCCATATTGCCAGCTTTGACACTGGGGACACGCGGACGTTCATTTGTGGTTCTGTCCCTGACGCCAGCCCCATCTCACATCTTACCTCGTCATCCAGCTTCCCCTGTAACATCGTGCCTCATATGTCTTCGTCCAGCCCCAGCCTCACACACGGACTTCATGTGTGACCTCCATTGTACAGACGAGATGAGTCACAATTGGAGTTTTTCCTGGAAACTCACATAAACTAGATTCCGCCCGCTGCCCCCACAAGAAGTCCTATCAAAAGGACTTGCTTCAGGTCCAACAATGGAGGGCACAGAAGGTATTGCTGAGCTAAGGAAGCTGCCCTCATGGAAGGTTCTGGAATACGGGGAGACAGACCAGCGCCATGCTCCTACGCTCGGGAAGACTGGCATGGTGGCAGTGAAGGATGGTCAGAGAAGCCAAGTGAGTGGCCAGGTAAGGAGCTGCCGTCTCAGCCCAGGTGAAGTTCATGGGGATGTAACTAGACAACACGAGGCCATTGCACAGGGAGAATAGGATGAGACTCTAGACGGGCTGGACCTCGGGGAGGGCTGGGAAAGCCAGGAAGATCCTCAACCGTCTTTTCCTCATGTATACTGTGAGATTTAGGTGCGGGAGATAATGTAAGATTTTGCTCTTGCATATAATGGGGCGCTAGTGTTTAAATGACCTCTCACTGATGTTCAAATTTTATTTACTTAATTGCTTCCACCCCAACTTGGTGTGGCAGAGGCAGGAATCCACCTTGGAAAAGATCTTGGTGAAATCAGGAGTCCTCTGAGCAAAATCTGACTTTCAGTTGACCTCAAGCACAGTCCCATCCATCGGGGGACCAGAGCCCTGGAGAGAGAGCATGGCCCCATTTAGGTGAAGAGCTCAGGGCCTTTGGAATTGAAGGGATAGGACCCCAGGCGCCTCTCCAGCTAGGGTTGTAACTAACCTCACTGCCGGGAACCTTGTCGACTCAGCTGAAGGTCAGGGTGTTGCTGAGCTGACGCGGGCTGCTTTGCCAGCTGCCCCACGGCTGGGCTTGGAGACAAGCCATGGTAGAAGCAGCACATGGATGCACATGGAAGGCGAGCCAAGGGAGGGAGGCATGATCAGGGGCCCCAGGTGGACACCCCTGTAGCCCGTGCCAGTGCCCAGAGCAGCCCAGGAGCCAGTGGGGGGCTGATGGAAGCCCTCAGCGCGGGCAGGACTGATGTTGAGGACTGGCCAGGTATTCTACTCTCCATACCTCTGGACATGACACTGGCCCCTTGGACCAGGTCAGCTGCAGCAGGGAAACACGGGTCTTCTTGCTAATAAGAGCAGGTGTGGGGCTCATGCAATTCCCAGGAAAGTGACTTAATTTAAACCCAAGCTGACTAAACTGGTCATATTCTATTTTTTTTTCCAAAAAGAAAAAAAGAAGAAGAAACTATTTTCTACTCCAATATGTACACATAACTTTGCTTCCTCAGACACAGCTAATGGACCATTGTCACCCACAACCTATGGAAAGAGGGGCGTATTCTTAAATGTTCTATGTTTTGGGTGGGAATTACCCATGGGTCTTATAAAATGTTAAGCAGGGACTGAGTTGTGATACGACTGTGTGCTGCCTTTCTTTCCCCCGAGGACGCCCCTCCTCCACTCACTTGAAATCCAGTCCTGACCTTGGGGTCCCCTGACGGGTGCCAACAACCCTGCCCTCCGCTGGATAAATGAGGCACGCGTTCCGGGGTCCTTTGTCCTGTGCCTGCACCATTCTCCTTGTAACGGCCACGACTTTTCCGTCAACAAAGAGAGGGGGCAAGCCTGAAAAGCGGTCCCCAGGTCGATGATCACAGTTTGCATTGTCTGAAATCTCCACCAAATGATATCGTTTCACTGGGCTCCACCGTTTAGCGGGAGGGACGCGTGAGGCTCAATGAGACGAGAAGCTAAGATCGCCTCCCTTTCTCACATTACGGACTGCTTGGAAAGAGTTTGTCAAATTGTATTTACGGTTAGACAGGTTCACGCAGTGGCTTCAGAGTTACCCGCCTGGAACTATATTGGAAATGGAAGACGAGGGAGCAGGAGAATAATACAGGGTCAATTAGGGCTCCGGGGAAGAGAGGGGGAAAAAAAAATCAGAAAGAATGTTAAAGGAATCAGAATTATTTTTTTCTTACCGCTTTAAAATATCAAGGGAAAGGAGTACATCGACGGAAGGAGTCTCCACCAGCGTGTGGACAAAGCAATCTCAGAAATGCAGTGGAGGACCAAGTTAGTGATAGTCACTGCCGTCGACTCAGCCACTATTTGGCAGGGGGCAGCTCTGCCCGCCGTTTGGCAAAACTGTGGCTGCAGGTGCCATGAAGCTGGTGTTAGGAGCCCGATTTCACAGCAGTGATGGTGCGGCGAGGGGGTTGACCTGATCTGCCCAGACTCACCCAGAAGCCACTGATGAGCTGGTATTTGAGCCCAGGCTTCCAAGTCCTAAGCTCTGCTGTTTCCACTGGACCCTGCCTCCGACGCGGGGACAAGGACAGAAATGCTTTGCACCTGCTGGTCCTCCCTGGACCTCTCTTCTCGGCAAGTCACGTGCAACTGCACTGAGCCTGGCATGGATGGGCGTGGCCAAGTCGTCTGCAGACAGAGCCTGCTGTTCCAGAGAACCAGCCTGGATTTCCAGCAGTTTTAGGGGGAGGCAGGCGCTGTCAGCAACTCCGACAGGACCTACGGCGGTGGCCAAGGTGGGAGCTAGGACACAGAAGCTAGGACTCCTCCCGTTACCAGGCGAGGAGCAGTCAGAGCTACTCATTACCCATCAGGCGGACTCACACGCAACTAGGCAGTTCTCTTCTCCAAGATGGTAACTCCATCCAGACTGTAGGAAGATCGAGGGCAACGAGCATTATCGAGTCTTTTCCAGGTTGGACTAATAACACTTGATGGCCTTTGCGTAGGGCTTTTCCAGTTTACGAAGTTCTTTCCAGCACACCAGCTCATCTAGTCCTCCCGGAACTCTGAGAGTCATTGCCGAAAGCCCCATTTTACCAAGGAGAAAGCTGAGGCCCCCAAAGGCTACCCCACTGTTAGCGAGGGATTACAATTCCAGAGTTTTTCTTGACTCTACTAACTTCTTGCATTGCTCACCATTTCATGCACGTGTCTTCCCAGATATTAGTGAGATTTCTTTGCAGATAAAATTCATCCCAATTCCCCAACACGGGGTCTGGGAAGTGAGCGGTGTGCTCCGCATTGCGGTGGGTGGGGGCTTGGGGAGGGGGGAGAGCCGTGGTTTAGGTCCTCCCCAGGAGGGGGTGCTCCTAGTTCTTTGTTCTCATTTTGCATCTTGACCGAAGGATGCCGTGTTGATGCCATTCCAAAACAAACAGCCCGATGAAGATGGTTCACGGATTGCACCGCTGATGTCCTGTATGATCCGATTCACATACCACATCCCTCTTTCCTGAACACCTGCTACAGAGCAGACACGTGTGCCGGATGGTGTATTCAGCCCCACGGCCGCCCTTCCAGTGTGGGGACCCGGGTCCCCGGTTAGTAAGTGAGCCTGAATGCAGAGATGTTGAGTTCTCCCCAGGTGCACACAGCAAACAGCCGGCTTGCCCAGAGTGTGCAGCGAATAACGGTCCCACCTTACCATCCGAGAGTGTGGGATAGAAGAAGACATTTGGGAGAAGCCCCTTCTCACTCGTTGGGAGGAAGTTATTTGCTCAGGTAGTAAACTGGTATCTCTGTGTTGGGACAGCCTTCTCTGTCTCTAAGCACTGTTCTACCACGACTGTCCCTGAGCTATGGCCACTGGGCAATGCGACGGAGACTCAGCCACTGTGGCCACGAAGTATTAGCTCGTGTTTATTGAAAACATACTATTTTCCTGGATCATGTTCTCTATTTCCCAAGATGGGTATTACTATTGATCCCATATCATGGACCAGGAAACCAAGACTTTTAAGGGTTAAAAATCATGCTCAGGGGCCAAAGGCCGGAAAGGGGTAGAGCTGAGATCTGACAATGCGTGCAGCTCATGCATCAGACCGATGAGAAGTCAGGACAGAAAAGAGGTGGCATTTGTAAATTCTAGGAAGTAGTTTGATAAAGCTGTAAGCAGTCGCACAGGATGGAGATAAATGGTTGGCTTGTTGGCGCACCAGCACTGCCTTCCAGGGAAGAGACTGTGAGCATTTTAGAGCAGATGTCCTACCACCCGTGGCTGCAAATCCAGAGGCAACAATGTGAAAGTCGTGTGAGTATGTAGAGGGCAGACTGAATTCAAGGCTGAACCAAGATGGCCATGGGGAGAGGGACGCAGGGCACCGGGGAGCCAATGGTGCAGAAAGGGTCATCTACGTTTCCATCCTTGGGCACCATCCTAACCGATGGTTAGTGAAGGACGGCAAGTGCGGCTGGGGATGGCCAGTCACTGAGGGCTGTGTGCTGAGGATGTGGTGGAGGGGCCTGGTCTAAGCTTTGTTCTGAAGGATCGCTCTGGTCTCAGGGCATGGCCGGGGCAAATGGCGCCCATCCACTGCTGTTGTGTTAATGACACGGGTCGGCTATTGGTGGGTGTGTCAGGAGGAGCAGTACAAAGACAAGGAAGGCAACTGACGTGGGAGGTGATGGCCTGGCTGCCTGCAGTGGCCACAGGGCAGGGGGTAGAAGCTGAGTTCCCACCAACCACAGCAGCCCATGAATGCCACGCCATGGCAGCTCTCAGGGGTGGGGGAGATGTCATTCCCTGAGCATTTTCTCATTGTGGCTCTTTACATTAGACACCGTGCAGGACCTCACGATGCCTGATCTCATTGACTATCTTGCAGCAAACCTAAGTGTTAGCCGCACTTTGACAATGTCCAACCCATGGCTTGAGCGCAGATGTGGAAGGTCGGGGAAGCATTCCTCCTCTGGGGTTTCCCTAAGAGGCAAATGGAGCATGTGTCCTAAGAGGCAAATCTGGCACATCAGTGAGAAGGCACATTGTCTAAAAGGAGAGAGGTTTGGGGTTTTGTTAGTTTGCTTGCTTGTTTATTTTTAATAGGTCCTTGCCCAGCATGGAGCCCAACACAGGGCTTGAACTCATGACCCTGAGATCAAGACCCAAGCTGAAATCAAGAGTCAGACACTTAAGCCACTGAGCCCTCTAGGTGCCCCTAAAAGGATAGAGTATCTTAATAGGTATATATCATTAGTACAAGCAGTGTATTGGATAATGGGAGATGGAGGGTCTCAAGCGATGAGCAAGGTCAGCTTGGTGCCTTCAGAGCTGCCTACTCTCAAATAGGAGGCAGGTGTGTGTGTAGACAATAGGGGAAGAGTGTGGGACAGCATGGACCAGGCAGGAACTGAGAAGAGGAATACCCTCCAGTTTCTAGGCCACAGCCCCAGCAGCTGAGAGCTAGGAGTGGAGGATCGCCAGCGAGTCTTGGGATGTCTCTGGGCATTATAGACCCATTGTATGTTTATACCCCACTCCTCCCAGATTTTAAGAGTTCTCTCTCTCCACAGCTATGGGAAAGGAAATCATCATTCTATTTTTTTTTTAAGGATTTTATTTATTTATTTGACAGAGAGAGACACAGCAAGAGAGAGATCATAAGCAGGGGGAGTGGGAGAGGGCAGGCTTCCCGCAGAGCAGGGATCCCGATGTGGGGGCTTGATCCCAGGATCATGACCTGAGCAGAAGGCAGCTGCTTAATGACTGAGTCACCCAGGCACCCTGGAAATCATCATTCTTATTATGGCTGCACATTCCCAATCAGGCTGGGAGGCTTTACCAGCTGATGGTCCCTGGTCATCTTCTTTCTTAAGACCAGAGATTATAGACACAGATACAATTAGTATTAGTATGAATCTTTAGAACAGAATGAAAACTTCTAAAACCTCTTATTCAAAATTGTAGCATTTGAATAATTTTTAAGCTACCAAACGGAATTTATTTAGGCTAGTTTAAAGGCTAATTAATACAATTTCAATTTCAAATTGAAATACTACTTATAATGCATTGTCATTCATCTTAATGGGTGTTAATGTTGAAACATAATTTGAGACTCTTTGAGTAAGAGCATCGTTAACCCCATTATTGCTGATCAATGTACCGAGATGTTCAAACACAGATGCTTGTCCAGCGTGATTGAACGCCCAGTCCAGTATCTCCAATCCTGAGAATTTCTGGAAGGAGAAGGAGCCATCTAAATACTTTGGTGTCTAACTCTTGGGTGAGGAAGAAATAAACAAGAAAACACTAAAATGCCTGGCCTCAAGCCTGGAAGGCAAAAAGCACTGTATAAACAGCTTCCGTTTCTTAAGCAGACTGTAACTGTACAGCTCTTTTCCAAACGTTGTATTAATTTTCCTTTTCCCGCTGGATCTAGAACATATTTGACACAAAGCACCTTAGGATACGTATTGATTTGCAATTGCAAAGCTGTGGAATGTTCTATACGTGACAGGCGCTCACTTATCTTACCCCGCAGAGCGACCACCCTGCTGGCAATCCTGCAGAGTAGGTGTCCTGGTGCCTTTTTACCTGTGAGGACACTGAGATTGTGGTTTTTGTTTGTTTGTTTGTTTTTTGTGTTTTTTAAGATTTTATTTATTGATTTATTTAGAGAGCAAGAGTAGGAGCAGAGGAAGAGGGACAAGCAGACTGTGCTGTTCACAGCACCCGATCCAGGCTCAACCTGAGATGGTGATCAGAGCCAAAATCAAGAGTCAGATACGTAACTGACTGAGCCATCCAGGTGCCCCACTTTTTAAAATGGAAGTGTAGCTGACACACAATGTTACATTAGTTGCAGGTGTATGGCGTGACGATTCAACACTTCCTATGTTACTAAATGCTCATCAGGGTTGGTGTCACTGTACAAAGTTTTTCAGTATCATTGAGTATACTCTCTATGCTGCACTTGGACATGGAGGTTTGAAGATCTTAAGGAGTCCCCAGATTCACACGAGGGTGTCTATTAAGTGGCCAAGCTGAAATTTCATCTGACCCTGTAGCCTGTGTTCGTAATAGTGACCCTGCCCAGCAGCAGGAGGGATCCCCGGTGATGGGTGGGCCAGTTTCTGCCTCTGATCAGCATACTCGATGCTCCATGGGTTTCAGGAGAGAAAAGTGCTCTGTGGGACAGCCACTGCCTTTCCCACTTCCCTTTGTCTCGGGCCTCCTTCACCCAAGGGGCCCAAAACCCCCACTGTGACCATTTCCCTGAATTGACTCCCAAGGGCTTCCTCACTGTCATCAAGGTCATGGTTAGATTCCCAACTCAGCCATTCATCAAGCTCATGAGGATCCCCGAGGACTCCAGCATCAGGGTTTATGTGTCCTAGAGAGGGTTTTTGAAAGTCTCTTCAACAGCAAAGGCCACAGTGACTGGATTCCTAAAACTCACCCACTGTTGTCTTCTCCTGGTGGATTGAGGTGGCAATGTGTTTGGTGCCTCCCAGTGTGGGCTGATCAAGCCTGGCTTCGATGGACCATGGAACCAACGTCTTTCAAGAGCATGTTCTATACCACAACTCCCAACTCTGGGCATGTGTTCATGCAAAACTCAGCATCTGATAAGTTGCCTGAAGCGTAGGGCAGACATGCAGGTATAAATAGTACAAAGTTATAAGAGAATTACTGTGATCACAATATTTCATTTTTATTGATCCGTATGTGGTAGGTATTGAATGCATGATCTCAATGCATCCTCACAGGGGACCCTGTGAAGTAGGTAATATTACTGTACCACCGTAAATGTGGGGAAACTGAGGTCTACACAGGTAAACGGACTTCCTTAATATCATTCGGCCATCAGGTGATAGGATCCGGATGTGTGTCTCCTTAGTCTGACCACAGAGCATGAGTCTTCAATCCCTGCTTCACACGGCTCCACGGTGGATCAGGAGGGTAAGGACAAAGGGAAAGCCAGGGAGGGCTGCTTGGAGGAGGCAGCCCTTAAAGCTTGAGTAAGAACTTGCCAAGGGAATAAGAGCAGATGAAAATTCCCAGCTGAAGAAATAGTATGCACCAAAACCTGGATGTCAAGGTCATCTCATGTTTTGGGAACCTCATGTGGTGTTACTCAAGTGAACTTCCTGGTGGGGGTGGGGCAGTAAGACAGGGAGCGAGGGGGAAGTGGCAAAGCGGATGCGGGGTCAGGTCACAGAGGCCCCTGTGGGCTCTGCAGAGCCTGGGGGTTCGGTCCTGCTGACCATGGCAGCCCGTGAACAAGGTGGGACCTCAGAAGCGGGGTGATCAAATGTGCACGTGAGGAGGGTCACTGTGCCATGTGCGCACGCAGCGGGAGTGGGGAGGGCTGCAGAGACAAGACGCATGAGTGTGGGGACCAAGCACACAGCCCCTGCGCTGGTCCAGGGGGGCAGGATGCAGACTTTGAGGCCATGGCAAGAGAGAAGAGGATGGACTCATCAGGGCTATTTCACGGGCAGAATGACCAGCCCCTGGAGAATGAGTGCATGGCGTGGGGGGGCAGGGGTCTGACTAAGGGGTCGTGCTCTACATGACATGCAGCCGAAACTGACTAACTCGAGCCCAAAAGTCAGTGCGTCTGAAGGCTGCTGGCTAGCAGAGCTCAGAGACGGGAAGAGTGAAACCCCCACCTCAGGGGGACACAGCCCAGAGCAGCTAAAGGGCCCTGGGAGCAAGAGGGTAAGGATAGAGGATGTCTCTCCCGTCTTCTCCAGACTGGGCTTGAGACTCCGTTCCATCTGGAGTTGCTCTGGCTCCAAGTGTGAGCAAGCTCTGCAGGGCAATGCGCCATTAGCATGAACAGACACAGGTCTCCAGGAAAGAGGGAAGTGATGGAGCAACCGGCCTAGGATCAGACGTGGTAGACGATTGGACGGAGTCCAGCTGGGGGTCCTCCTGCCCCGGGATCCAGCCTTCTCCTCTAGCGAAGAGCAAGATGAGCTTAAAGCAAGATAGACAGTCTACTTTCCAACAAGAAAAAAAGATTTAAGATTCAGAGTGCATGAATAGTATCTCTGCCTATGAAATACAAACCAATCTCCAGAATTAGCCCCTCCCCTTACACACGCACACGCAGGCACGCACACAATTTAAAAGGAAGCTCATCCTCGGCAGCAGCTCCCAGTGGTGATGAGTGTGGGTCACGGCTCTCCCGGGGACGGAGGCAGCAGCTCTCTGGACGGTGACTATGGGTATCCTGCACCCAGTAACTGCGACAGTCAGAGGACTAGCGGAACGACCAGAGTCAGTGTGTGTGATGCGCGGGGTGAAGACGCACGCAGCAAACCTGCAGCCAATGAGCCTGGGGTCTTAGTCCAGCCCCGACTGTCCCTAGCTGCGTGCTTTTGGGCCAAACCAACTCAAACCTGAGTGTCGATGTCCTCAGAAATTTCAGCCAATGCTTCTGTTCCAAGTCCCACCTCCTTAGCCTCTGATTCCGTAAGTCGAGTTCTTAAAAAGTTCCACAGGTCCTAGGCTGAGCAGCAAGGGTTGAGAACTGATGGGCAGGAAAACCTAAAAGCAATCATCTTTCAACACTTACTCATTCATTCAGCTCCCGTCTTCCAAGCACCCCCTATGGGCTAGGGTCTGTTCTGGGCACCGCACCCACATCGATGGACGGGACAGGACCCATCCCCCCATCAACAGACGAGCCTAACCAGAGAAGGAAATGCCTCCACTTGGATCCAGGATGCCACCACGTCCTTGCAAGGTTCCTGGAATCTCTTTAGGTCCTAAATTCCTAAACTTCTTTCATTGACAATTCTGGATTTAGGGCCGGTTTCAATGTGCTACACCCCAGGGCGCTTCAGATGCAAAGGAACTCTCAACGACCCTCAGCTCTCACACTTCATGACCGGGCATTTCAGAAGGCACGAGTAGGGCTGGGAACAATTGGGTCTTAACTGGAGCTCTTTCTGCAGCTCACCCTTTCTTCGAATGCAATTATGAAACCATAGTGAGAAATGGGGAGATCCACCTACTCTGAGCACTGTGCTGATGAGAACATAGAAATGAGTCTTCTGGGCGCCTGGTGGGCTCAGTCGGTTAAGTGTCTGCCTTGGGCTCAGGTCATGATCTCAGGGTCCCGGGATCGAGTCCTGCATCGGGCTCCCTGCTCAATGGGGGAGTCTGCTTCTCCCTCTGCCCCTTCCCCTTGCTTGTGCACGGTCTCTCTCTCAAATAAATAAATAAAATCTTAAAAAAAAAAAAAAAGAACGAGTCTTCTCGGGGCACCTGGCTAAGTCAGTGGAGCAAGCAGCTCTTGATCTCAGGGTTATGAGTTCAAGCCCCACCTTGGGCACAGAGATGACTTAATTTAAAAAAGAAGGAAAAGGGGGCACCTGGGTGGCTCAGTCGGTTAAGCATCTGCCTTCTGCTCAGGTCATGATCTCACGGTCCTGGGATGGAGCCCCGCATAGGGAGAGTCTGCTTCTCCCTTTCCCTTTGCCCCTCCTGCCATTCTCTCTCTTTCTCCAATAAATAAAATCTTTAGAAAAGAAAAGGAAAGAACTGAGCCTGAGAATCAGGAAGCCCAATGGCTCCCGACTAAATCCAGCAGGGACACGGCTAACCTGGATGGCCGGGCCGTGTGCACGAGCTGCCACCTCGGAAGGAGGAAGCTGTGCCTTGTGTCTGTGCGGGGGGTGGAGGAGTGAGGGGCATAGGGCCGGGGGAGCACAGGGCCTGGACAGCCAGGAAAGCAGCAGCCAGGACCTGTGATGAAAAATGGAGCGATCTGGGAGACCAGTCGTGTCAACGTGCGTCCACGGGATGCGCGCCTCTCCGGCAGGTAACGCGCAGAGGGTGTTGGATGAGATGAGCCCCCCAGGGGCTCTGGGACCCGCGGTGCCCAGCAGAGCATCCGACCCGTAGCAGGTGTGAGTGGTTATCTGACCGGCTGAGGGAAGGATCCAGCAAATGCTGGAACCCGCACTGGAACAGCAGCTAACGGAGCCATACGGTTGTCCAGCCGGCTTCGGGGCAGTGCGGACGGGTCTGGGCCTGGCGGTGAGCCCTCCTCCCGTCTAATAAGTGTAGTTTTTAAATGTTTGGCATTTGTCTTCCCCGTTTATGGAGTGGCCCTCCAACCCAGCGGCTTTCGGAGTCCTGGTGAGACACCCTACCGTTGCTGGGAATGGGGGATTTGGGTGTCCACCCTGAGCCACCGGGAAGGACGAAGCCAGGTGGAATTCCAGAACCTTCTCGGGCGGGACCACCGCAGAGGCCGCCAGGGCCCCCAGCTTCCTCCGCAGAGGGAGAGGGGGAATTTCCGGCCGGGACCCTTGGGCAATCCCCCGGCTGTTACTCAAACAGTCACAGGGCCCGCCGCGAACCCAGGACGTGAGTGAGGCCTTCTCTGAAAGCTTGTCCTCAGAGGAAACGCGATGGGGCCGAGGTACTGGATAAAGGGAACTTCTGGGCTGGCTTTGTCCAGAAATTTCCTGTCGAGTGTTTCACTTCACGTTTAGGAAAGGATTGAGGAACTCTTGGGAATCTAGTTAACAAGGTTAGACTGGCTGAAGAGACATTCTTCACCCAAGTCTGCCTCCCGGGGCCTCTGGGCCTTGTGGTCTCCCGTTGGCCGGCACAGAGGCAGGAGCCCGTTTGCAGAAGGGCCTGTGGCTTCACATCTTGTCTTTATGCCTCAGCTTTGCAGTGGTCATGCACTTGGCCTTGCCCCCCCAAACTCCACCACCACCCAGGGCTTATGAAAAAGAAAAGAAAAAACAACAACACAGGAAATACTAGAAGTGGCCCCTCTCTGCCTGCACGCCCTGGGCTCCGTGACTGCACCGAGGCCTAACACTTTCTCGATTCTTCCAGCACTTTCCACCAAAAACCTCCCCTACCCCCTGCTCTCCCCAAGACAGGCAGGTGGAAATAAAAAACCAGGCCCAGCCGGTTAAGAAAATACTCCTATAAAAAGTATGCGTTAAAACGGCACACGGAGGATAATATACAGTTTTCAAAGCGGGCATCTTCTTGGCCCTCCTCCCCGGGTTTTAAAAAGAGCAGATTTGGGAAGACCGGAGAGAAAGAAAGAGTACGGGATTTTCTTTTCATTTCATGGATCCTTAACCCATATTTAATGCAGACTCTGGATTTTAGACACAGCAAGTGTGCTTGTAATTATTTCAAACAGTTAAAAAAGCTAGTTAATGATGTTCAACATAAGTAATCATGTTAAATAGTAAAATTTAATTTCTTAAAAACTTAAATCCTCATATCTTCTGGAATGCATTGTACTGTAGGATGTCTGAGTAAATTAAATTCTCTCCCGCACACTAAAGCATCAATTTCCTTATGGTAATTATCTGCTAGATTGGATCTGTCAGAGGCAGGAAAGCAAGCCTGACATTATACCCTCTTTACAAAAAATGATTACAAAAAATTAAGACGAATGAGTAAAATTAAGGCCTCGGCTGGTAAGCCTCCATAAAGCTCTCATGGATCACTCTACATAAGATACCATTGTGCTGGGGACTAAGCTTTTAATGACTAGCCGTATAATCAGGGAAGTCCATTAAAGGACAGGAGAAGTAACCGATCACAAAGATAACAACCAGAAATGATTTTCCGCCAAGTAGAAGCAATTTATTATACACAAAAACGCATTTCTAACGGAAGTGTCTAGAGAGAGGAGGACCTCGCTGGAGCTGGCAGGATTCCCGTCCTGGGAAGTTGGACACGGAGAGGGGGCGGGGGAGACCCTCGGGGGCTGGCGGGCTCTGCGGGGTCCCCCTGGGGGGCTTCACGGGTTCAGAGGCTGAAACTCCCCTGGGGCTGCCTGCAAAGCACGCTGGCCTCCCGGGGACCCCAGCCTCTGGGCCCTCTGGCCTGGATGCCCCGGAGCCGCCGATTTGGACGCAGAGAGGCTCAGTTCGGGGCCCGACTCACACTGGCTGTGCCGCGTCATTAATCCGCTGGGTAAAGCCAGCCATGTGTGAAAG
>CM053614.1:86110578-86122072 GCA_028646535.1 Procyon lotor | reverse complement strand
ATTGCTCGGCTATCAGGGCCAGCACATTCCTGTAATTAACTCGAAGGCTAAGGAAAGAGCGAAATCCCCATGGAATCCCAAGGAGAGCTGCCCAATCTCCAGACATAATTGAAAAAAAAAAAAAAAAATGCATGACTCGGCATTCAAGGCCCTGGAGCATCTACCACCACCGGTCACCTCCGGCTCTCCCTTCTCACCCTCCAGATGCCTCTCTCTGCCAGCCCTGCTTATGCCTTTGTCTGGGCTTCTCCCTCTGCCCGTCCATTTCTGGCAGCTGGCTACTGCGTGATTTTCTGCAAGTGACCCAACTTGCCGGGGCCTCAGTTTTCTGATCTGTAAAATGGGATTGTTATGACAGCACAGCCTCTTGGGTTGACCGCTCGTGTTAAGGGCCCGCCGAGCCCAATGTGGGGTGGGCTATATGGAGCCCAGGTGGGGGTTGTGACAAACTGTGGCCTCGCCTGGCTCCCTGGCCGGCTGTGCCTGTCACGAGCTCCGTGAGCAGAGAACGTGTTTTGTTTTTCATCATATTCCGGCGCCAAATACAAACGCTGAGAGGTAGTAGGTTTTTTCGTTTTGTTTTGTTTTTTATTTTGTTTTCTATTTTATTAGATAGTCCTTTTTTAAATGATGCAAAAAATGTGTATTACTTTTGTTTGATGTAATTTTTTTAAATGATGGTCCAATGACAATGCGAGGGATTGCCATTTTTCTCGTCTTGAGTGAAAACCAGGGGCAATGAATTCTCATTTTGAAGCCTCATTTTACCAGCATTTTAAATGGTTTATGCCTTTCTCGAGTGCCTGGCATTCGAGATTGGCTCTCGGACAGGCAGGGGTAGCACTGAGGGAGGTGATCACCCCTTGATCACTTTGGGAACTCGGATCAGTTTATCGGCCAGGGACACACATGGCGGTTCCCTGCTGAGCCTGCTCTACCCGCCTCTAAAGAGAGTGCCCAGTTCAATGTTTCCTTAGCTTGCTCGTGCCCTGCATGCAGTTAGAGCCTTTTTTAAAAAATTTTTTTTTAATTTTTATTTTTTTAAAGATTTTATTTATTTATTTGACAGAGAGAGAGATCACAAGTAGGCAGGGAGGCATGCAGAGAGAGAGGGAGAAGCAGGCTGCCTGCTGAGCAGAGAGCCCGATGCAGGGCTCGATCCCAGGACCCTGAGATCATGACCTGAGCCGGAGGCAGGCAGAGGCTTTAATCCACTGAGCCACCCAGGTGCCCCGGTTAGAGCCTTTCTGTCTCGGAAAGATCTCTGCTCATTCTGAAGCTAACTTTCTCCATGATGCATCCTCTGGTGTGCTTGGGGCAAAGGAACTGCTTTCACTGACCTTTGGAAGTATTTCCATGAGACCACTGATGAAATTATAGTGCCGGCCAATTGGATATGTGCCTATCTCCCCAGGTAGCTAACTAGGGAAAGGAAAGGCACGGGGTGTGTTTTCTATTCTCCATTTATGCCCAGATGTTCTCGAAGCCTGTTTTGGTATAACCCAGCACCCAGGAGAAAATCACTGTACTCTCCGGTGACCATGAATCTACCAGGCTTCCAAGTGATGGCCCACCTGTCCGGAAGGTGTGTGTACCTGTCCGATGGAGCGAGCGTCCTTCCCTCTGAACCCTGGCACCCAAGGCTTCTGCTCATTCCTTTCCAGCCTTCTCACTTCTGTCTTCCTACTGCCAACATGGATCACTTCCAGCATAAGCTCTTTTATTGTGGTAAAATACACCTGACATAAAACTTGCCATCTTAACCATTTCTAAGAGTACAGGTCAGTAATGTTAAGTCCATTGACGTTGTTGTGCAACTTCCAGAACTTTTCCATCTCGCAACATGGAAACTCTGTCCTCGTTAAACAATAGCTCCCTTTGCCCTATGCTCCCCAGCTCCTCAAAGCCACCATTCTGCACTTCCGTCTCTATAAATCTGGCTTCTCTAAGTACCTCGTATGATGGACTCACACAGTATTTGTCCATCTGGGACTGGCTTATTTCACTCAGTGTTGTGTCCTCAAGGTTCCTCCCTGTGGTAGCAGGTGTCAGAATGGGATTTCTTCTTCAGGTTGAATAATATTCTAGGCTATGTACATATAACATTTTGTTATCCATTCATCCTTAGGTAGACACTTGGGCTGCTTCTCCTTTTTGGTTATTGTGAACAAGGCTGACACACACACGGGTGTGCCAATATCTCTTTGAGAGCTGCTTTCAATTTTTTGGGATATATACCCAAAACTGAAATGGCTGGATCAAATTTTTAACTTTTTGAGGAACCACCATACTGTTTTCCATAGCTATCATTCCATTTTACATACACACAATAATGCATAAGAGTTCTGATTTCTCCACATCTTCACCAACAATTGTTTTTTCTGTTTTTTTGTTTTGTTTTGTTTTGTTTTGTTTGGATAATAGTCATCTTAACGGGCATACGGTAACATCTTACCATATGGGGTTTTGATTTGTATTTCCCAAAGGGATATTGAGCATGTTTTTATGTGCTTGTTGACCATTTGTGTATCTTATTTAGAGAAATATCTATTCAAGTCCTTTGCCCATTTTTTTAACTGAGTTATTAATTTTGTGGTGTTGAGCTGTAAAAGTTAGTTATAAATCTTATATATTAACTCCTTATCAGATACATGATTTGCAAACATCTTCTCCCATTCTATAGGTTGCCTTTTTCACTGTGTCAAGTATGTCTTTTGATGCACAGATGTTTTTAAGTTGATATGGTCCCACATATCTATTTTTAAATTTTTATTGTCTGTGCTTTTGGTGTTTGGTCTAAGAAATCATTGCTGAATCCAATGTCATGAGGTATTTTCTTTTAAAAGCTTTCTAGTTTAGATCTTATACTTAGTTTTTTTTTTATCCATTCTGAATCAGTTTTTTAATATGATGTAAAATCAGGGTTCACCTTTGCTCATAGCAGAAGTTTTGTCCTGACAAGTTTTATACTTTTTTTTTTTCCGTTTATAAGACACACCTTCCCCTTAAAGGAAAAGAAAGTTTAAAGATGAGAAGAATGTCCTGAGGGACAAAGACAGTCTCACTCTGCCATATTGGTATCCACAACACGCAGCTAAACAATTCTTTGTAGGTTGAGTACAGATCTATATGGGGATAAAGACAAATGTATGCAATGGGCTTGCACCAGTCTCCTCAGCTTAGATGCCTTGTGTGTAGACCAGAATCTTGCTCCATCATGGGCGTTTCTGCCTGGGGACCAGTCCCATCACCCTTGTGGGGTCGGGGTGTAATCGGAGGTGCCCTTTTGGAGAAGGTGTGAAAGGGATGACCAGACTCAGTGAACCCAAGACAAGTTTCTTGGGACTGGAGAGATTTCATGTAAATTGCTAGCTCGGTGCATAGGAATGAGACCAGAAACAGGAAGGGACCTGAGAGTGGAGACCTGTGAAGACCCAGGAGCCCATCAGAAAAGTTGCAATGGCTGTGTGATGACTGCCATAAACCCTATTAATCCTGCATCCTCGTGGGCACCTCTCCAGCAGGCCAATGTGCACCCAGCCCTTGGGTCCTGGGAAAGACGGCATGGGCAGCACCAGGGAGCAGAGACCTGGGCACACTGGCCTCCGGGTCTGGCCACTCATTCTCGAAAACAGCCGTCATGGAAACACAGCCGAAGCTGACTGAATACCCTTGGGTTCCTTCTCTCTCTGCTATCCTACCCTTACTCCCCGAAGCCCCACTCAGTGGCCCATTGGGTGGGGCTTGGTCGCCCTTAAAATTGTGACCTACACCCTGACAGTGTATGAACTGATGTCCATGTTCAGCGAAACTCCGTTACCCGGCTTTGTGGCCAGCGCACGGCCTATGAACTCCGCCTGTGGGATTCTGTTTGGGGAAGTAGATGGATGATCAGAAAAAACACACAGACTTCGAAGTCATCATCAGCCACGCATACCTATAAGCCCGTCAGGCACCCAAACTGCGGTATGTTCCTTACAGGTGCTACATATTTGGCTGATCAGGTTGGGAAGATTCTAGTTACTCTACGGTATCCTCAAGGTAGAGGTGGGAGAGGACTTAGAAAATCCTCAGAATCCACATCCTCCATCTGCAGAGGGCGTCTGAGGCCCCAAGGTGCCCTATGACTTGCTGGAGACCATGCAGCTGGCTGACGGCAGACGTCACCGACTGGGGCCCTCATTTTCTACGCTGTTTCTGTTCCTATGATTCCTTATAGGCCAACTGAAAAAAATGTAAGGATTTCTGAGGCCAACGTTAAAAAAAAAAAAAAAGTATTCTTATTATAGCAAATCTTTTGCCTAAATAATTCTGTGCTATTTACCTAAGTTGCAATGATTTAATTGGCTTAGAAAACGTTTTCGCAGAAAGGCTGTGCATGCATAGCCCTCGATCGTTCTGCAGTAATGTTACTAACGGAGAAGCACAAAGTGTGCTTCAAAGCAAACTCCGGAATGATCTGAGATCATTCAGAAGACATCGTGATTGCAACGGGAAATCGAAGGATCGGGTTTCCGGCGAATGACCACACGGGGACTCTTCTTTGGAGCTAAAACTGCAGAAAACGAGCTTCATGTGGAAGGCAATGTGAAGATATGACAGATTCTCCTACCGGAACCACCCACGACCTGGATGTAAGAAGGTGACCCTCGGTGGCCGTAGGAATGTTTGCAGAATACAGCCGGAATCCAGTCACCGCAGCCAATTTTGCCTTCAGCACACGGCCTCTGAAGCCAAATGCATTATATTCTCATCAGCTTCCTCTCCCCACCAGCTCTCTCGGCCAGACTGAGAGAGGAAGCTCCTCTATCTTATTCATTTTTAAAGTAAACTAAAGCAGCAGCCCACTGTTGGGCGGGTTTCATATCCATCCTGCATTGCGACTGTCCACCTGCCGACAGCCCGACCCTTACCTGTTTTCACCTTGGGAGCACCTCTAGTGTGCAAACTTCGCCAAATGCCTGCTTATATGGCCCTAGATCAGTGTTCTTTTTAGCCAAGTATGTCCCAGGGCCCATTTCCATCTGCATGCAGAATATACGGTACTTTTTCCTGGGATGTGGTGGGTTTCTACTAAATGTTTCCTAAAGTCATGACAGATGGAAGCAAATGAATTTGCAATGTTTCCTGCTCATCTTCAACCTCCTAGGACTCGTGTTACACAAGACAGTAGAGGTGTAAACAGATACCCGCCTCCTATCTTTCGTATAGATGAGCTTCAGATGACTTCTTCCAACATCAGTTGCATTCTCCATGTGTGTTAGGCAATGTTTCTACCCTTGCAGGACGTAGTTCCCAGACTTATGGGACAAACTGGCTGCTAGCAAAAAGTCGAATGAGCAGATCTGTGTTTTGCAGCCAGCATTTAGCGACATCGACGAAGATGTATTTGCAGAGGGCAGAAGTAGAGGAAAGGAGGGAGGGAGGGAGGGAGAGAGAAGATCATTACTGAAGACCATTCATTGTGAAAGCATCAGCGATGGCATGGTGACGGCGTGTCAACGGAGGCCGACGAGAGGCGGCAGTGGAGAGAAGAGAAGGTAAGACATTAGGAGTTGTGTTCCGTAGAACCTGGGGATCCCTTCTTTGCCTGTGATGCAGTGAAGGGGCCCCGGGAGCAGAGGTCGGGGTTGGGATGTGGGACTGTGCTCGGGTATCCAGCCTAGGCAACCCCATGCAGGTTGAGAAGCCTCAAGCCGGCTTCTGTCCCTGACTTCCTATGTGTAGTTGGGAAGTCAGGGACAGAAGCCGGCGTGAGGACAGGGGGCAGTGGGAAGGCATTGGATGTGAATGTGCTGAGTTGAGTGGTGTGTATCACAGCCAAGCAGAGTTGTCCAGCGAAGGTCAGGACAGAGACTCCAGGTCCCGGCCAGTGGACTGGATCCCAGGGACGAATCTCTCCTGTTTGTGGGTCACAGGCAAACAGACGGCAGTCAAAGGCATGTCAGGAGAGTGGGTCGCACCTGCTGTTACTGCCTTGAGCTCAGGCTTTCTATTCAAAACGTCCTAATTCAAGGTAATGTTATAACACAGTTGTTTACAGTCATCATTTAATCCCTGATACAGGGGAAAGTCCAAAGTCCTTATGCCGGCATATGGGGATCCTTTAAAATGTGACTCTGGGCTGATTCCTGTTATTTCTTATAGATGCCGTCCATCAGCAGTTCTCAAAGAGTTGTCTGGGTGACCCTGGGGCCCCCATGTTCTTTTGATACGCATAAGGTAAGATCACGGATGGATAGATCCATTGGGAGCGTGGATCTGGTTGAAGGATTCAATGAGAAAAGCAGAATTGGGGACCTATACACACATATACGTACAAATGCAGATGTCAATATATAGGTATATACACACACATCTTTTAAATTTAGATTTAATTTTTTAGAGACGGTGTGTATGAGTGAGCGGGGAGGGGCAGAGGGCGAGGGAGAGAGAGAATCTTAAGCAGGTTGTACACTCAGCGTGGAGTCCATCTCTGGGCTCGACCTCACAGACCCTGAGATCACGACCTGACCCAAAATCAAGAGTCACACGCTTGACTGACTGAGCCGCCAGGGTGCTCCATTCACACACACCGTTTTTTGGTGAACTTAGTACAGAAGGGGGCTGGCCAAGCACCAGGCTGCCCCCTCTCTGATGCTGCTGGAACCCCCAGCGGCCCACCAGCAAGCCATCAGGAAGGAAGATGAGGAGGAGGAGGCCGGAACCCACAGGGCAGAGTTGGAGCCCTGCAAGGACACAGTGAAACCCATGTCTGTTCTTGCTGTCTCTGATCTTGGTGGCGTGGGTGTCTTGGGGAAGCCCCTTCCTCAAGTAACGACGCACACGTAGCCCAGGAGTCAGAGAGACAGAGGAAGAGCTGGATGGGAGGGCCTCCATGGGTAGTATTTGGTTGGCTAGTATTTGAATAACCAGGAGACAGTGCTATAGAATGATGGCAGAATGGTCATCACCTCCCTTCCCCCTCTAACTCTGGGGAGAAAATTTCCCTTAAAGCTCATCCCCAGGGGACACATCCTAGCATGGGGACTCTGGGAGGGGTACTCACAAACTGTGCGATGGACCCATTGATTTTCAAGGGAACACAGTTCTGCTTCTACACAGCATCTACTCTTGAAGAAACTACCTCTTGTTGATTTTCAACAAAGAATCAAAGAAAAATATCACGGTCGCCTAAAAGGCCGTTAAAACACACCTCTCCTTACCAATGACCTATCTTCACATTTTCCCCGTACGTCAACCGAAGACAAATCGATTGCCGCAGATCTGCAATGCAGAAGCAGATGCAAGAATCTAGCTGCCTTTTAGTAAAGCAGGAACTAACGAGATTTGCAAAAATTAAAACAAAACTCACTAGATTTCTTTTTGTTTTTATTTTTTTGCAAAATGCAGTTATTTTTCATAAAGAATGGGTTGTGTTAACGCATAATGACTTTATCTCTATGGTTTTAAAATGAATTAATAAAGATTTTTAAATTTGTCAGTTCTAATTTCTAACGCAGTAAATATCAATGGTATGAGCCACATGAACAAATTCGGAACTGTAATCATTTTCAGGAGTGTCAAGGAGTTCTGAGACCACCGTTCCTGAGAACCGCCACCCCACATCATGGAGGAAGTCATCAGTTTGGGTCTCTAGTCCAACCACATATGTTCCTCCTTTGCTCCGGCTCCCATATTGCCTGGAAGGTTCTCCTCCCCACCTCATCCCCTCCCCTTGGTGAAATTCGTGGCATTATTCAGAGCTCAGCCCAAGGTCATGAGCCCCAAGAAGCACTGTCTATTCTGTAATCTGGTAGATGTCCTCAGTTATACCTACGGCACCCAGAAGCCCGTCTTACCTTATGCTGTTTATCTCTGCAGCTGGAACACATCCCATCACACTCCCCTGGGAACCTAGCTGCGCTGGAGTGAGCCCCCCACAGGTGTGTTGACTGAATAACTAAATGTGTCCTCAGATCTGTGCCAAAGCCCAAGATGTACACAGGGGTTCTAGTAAACACAAAGATGGAGGATGTTCATCAATTCAGACCAATGGAGCCTCCTCCCAGAGCAGCAGGCTGAGGACAGTCACATTTCCTGAAACGGAACACACACAGAGTCAGAGGTCACTGTTCTGAAGGAATTTGGCAGTTCCACTTGACCTAGGTGACATCGGAATTGGGTATTTTCAAAGAGGTGGTTTCTTCTCTTTCAGTCAGATTTAAAATGAGTGGTACTGATTAAATATAATTTATGATAATTCGCGATCAGAATAGCAATCAGCCGAGCCTGGTTGGAGGCAGCCAACCATAGAGGCCATGGGCTCTGAGGAAGCCCCCTTTGGGGAGAGTCCTCATTCTACCATGACTTAATGTGCTACTCTGGGCACCTGTCTCACTCAATTCTAGGTCTTCATCTGTGAACTGTACAAAAGAATGCATACCCTGTAGGGTAGTTGGAGCAGTTAAATGAAATATTACTCTGACCTGGCGCACGGAGACATTAAAAGGTTTTGGCACCCTCGCTTCCCTTCCCTTCTGTCTGCCCAGCCCCTCATTGAAATTGCAAACTCTAATTAGTGGGTTCGGCATCCACTTGTGATGTTTGCGTCTTCACTTGGCAAATTCAGAGGAATTATACTAAAATTATTCAACAATCCTGAGCATTGGGTCCAAATCAGTGAGGTTGTACTGGATGCAAAAAGAAAATCTTTAAAAATTGACTTTTGAGATCCTTTTCTATTTTCATTCATGTTTTAACTCCATTGTCTTCATCTTATACAGTTTTTCCCAGCTGCCCTGACCTACAAGTTTCTTTTCTCTAAGGCTGTAAAATGTGTACAATGTACAATTTAGCACTTAGTAGAAGACCTTGACATGTTCTGTGTCCCAGTAAAATGCGTATGCACATGGAGACTGCTCAGAATCCTGGTGAACCATCGTCCATCCACCCATCCATCCATCTGTACATCCATCCACCCATCCATGTGTCCATCCACCCTTTAATCTGTCCATTCATCCATCCATCCATCCATCCATCCATCCATCCATCCACCCATCCATCCATATGTTCATGCATGCATGCATGCATCCATCCATCCGTATGTCCTTCCATCCATCCATCCGTCCGTCCATCCGTCCGTCCATCCATCCATCCATCCATCCATCCATCCATCCTTCCATTCATTTATTTCACAGACATTTTCAAGTACTACCTAATATATGCCTGGCTAGGTGCAGGGTCCAGTTGATACCAAGATAAATAAAATGTGGTCCTAGACTTCAAGGATGGGAAAGAAAAATACATAAATGGATCTTTTCATTACAAGGAAATATTTGCTATATTTTGCATACAAACCAAAGTAAGGGAATATGACGAGTCACGGAAATAAGGGGGACTTATTTGACAGCTATATTAAAAGAGGAACAAAGTAGAACCCAAACTGTATATAGAATGACTCTCAGCTTCTGGCTTTGGCACATGGGTGAGACATGGTGTCCCTGGCTCATCAGGATTGCTAAGGTTGAGCAGGATCAGTGGCCGTAGGATGTGGACAGTGGGTGCTAGGCAGGATGGGGGAAGGGCTGCCTATTACATGGACAGCACATACAACACGAGAAGCAGAGCCATGATCTGTTTCAGAGGAGAGTTATTTTTAATAATAACGGTGTTATTATGAGTTGAATGTCTCTAATGTGCCCGGTACTTACGTATGTTCTCTCCTTGAATGTCCTCTACAACTCAGCATTTTTCTCATACAAAATGTGAGCATCAAGGACGTAAATTTCTTGGCATAAATTGAGGAGAGTACCAAATCCTGTGCATCTCAGCCTGTATGGAGGGGACACTGGCTTTGATGTAGACCAGTGAGTCGGCTACAAGGGTAGGGCCTAAATGCACAGCCCCTTTCTAAGAGAGGAGATCATAGTCTTCATGGGATATCAGGTGAATATATAGAAAATTAGAGAAATGGGAAGATAACAGTTCTGACTCAGGAGGAAGCTTCGGTCAAGAGTAATCAAATATCAAATATCACGTTCAGTGGTCAGACCCCAGGAAGGGCAGCAATGAGATTCATGGTCCCTCCATACACAGAATGGTTTCTCTCCTCTTGACCCCGGTGAAGACCCTGCCCCACCCCTCTCTGTCCCCCTCCACTTCAGCACGCACCGCTTTCTTCTCAGGCAGGAAGTGAAAGTGAGCAATTCCCTCATGAGAGCTGCTTCTGATGGAAAGCTCACCTCTCTGTAGGGCCTGTGAGAAAGGAAGGGGGTAGAAGCTTTTTCTGAAGAACAGAACCTCTTTCAGGAGCCTGAGGCTCCAGGAACCCTCAAGGACAAACCGTAAAGAATTCAAAGGAACTATGCTCAAACCACAGCCAACATTAACATCACCCCCCACCTTAGCTAACCTCACCTTTTAAGCAGAGGACATCAAGGGTTTTGTAAAGGTCCCTGTGCTTTGGAGAATTACCAGGAGCTCTCACCATCCTGGTATGATGATCTCCATGTCCGAGCTCTTGGAACTGCCCCTGAGGAACATCGGGAGCAAGGCACACCCCACACTTGTTATCCCACTATGCACTCCAGCCTCTTCTTCCTCACACGCTCCTTCAAGAAATGAGTTTGCTCTGTTCCCCTGAGCCGTGACGGTGGTCCTGAGCATTCAGGTCTATCCCTTCCCCCCTACCAGGGTGTGTGGACATCACTCACCTGTCCCCTTGTTCTCAGAAGTCCTCCTTGAAAGTTCACAGTCTCTGTGTGTATTTCATAGCTTTGTGTATAAGGCTGACTCCAAAGAGGTCCTTTTATTTCTCAACTGATAAATTCATTATGAAATAATTCTTGGAGAGATACAGGCCACTGATTTTCTGCAATTTGCAGCACCACACTTTAGCTTATGCTGAAAGCTGAGCCTTTTGGTCCTCTGCTTTAGAAGTATATTAATATTTCTGTGACCTTTACTGGATGGCAGTTGAGACATAGTCTTTTAAATAACAAAACTAAGAAAACCAATAGCCTAAAATACATATTACTGACCCTAGTTTGATGAGCAAATTAGGAGAGATAAGTCTTTTCCTAAAAGGAAAAGAAAGTCAAGAGGACTTGAAAAGTTGAAGTAGAATGATTAAAGATACATGAATGGATGGATGGGTAGATGATAGATAGGTAAATAGATAGATAGACGAATGGATGGATGGATAGATGGATGAACAGATGGATGGATGGATACAGAAATAGAAAGATAGAGAAATAGACGATAGATAGATGATTGATAGATAGATAGATAGATGATAGATGAATGGATGGATGGATGGAAAGATGTATGAACAGATGGATAGATGGATAGAGAGAGATAGATGGATAGGTAAATAGATGGATAGATAGGTGTATAGATAGACAGATAGGTGATAGGTAGGTAGATAGATGATAGATAGATAGATAGATAGATAGATAGATAGATAGATAGATAGACGAATGGATGGATAGATGGATGGATGGATGGATGGATG
>CM053614.1:86094148-86110078 GCA_028646535.1 Procyon lotor | reverse complement strand
GGGGAAGCCTGGAGTGGGGTTCCCCTGGGAACGACTGGGTCGCAGCCCGCACAGCGACCGCGCCCGAAGCTGAGTCAGCACAGAGGATGGACAGGAACGCCTGGGCCGCTGAGTTGCCCCGAGCCCTTGAGCCTAAAGTTTGGGCCACATTCGGCCCTCTGCCCGGGGGCTGCCTGTACTCAGTCCCGCAGGGGCAGGGGGTGCCTGGGGCAGGCAAGCAGCACGGGGCAGCCGGCACTCTCCCTGCTGCAGAATGGACACCTGGCCGCAGGCCTCACCTCTTCTCACTTCTCTCACAGAACTAGCATTGTTTCTTACCTTCAAGTGCGTTGGAGACATGGGGTGACTGATATGGGATACCTCAACATTTATTTTGTAAGTAAGGCTTTATGTGGAGCACTTCCGGTGTGTGCCGAGCACTTCCGGTGTGTGCTGAGCACTTCCGGTGTGTGCTGAGCACTTCTGGTATGTGCCGAGCACTTCCGGTGTGTGCCGAGCACCTCCGGTGTGTGCCGAGCACTTCCTCTGTATAGTCCCCATTGACTCATTTGTTAGCTGGTACGATGGCCACCATATCCCTCAAGGTGGGTGGTGTGGTGGCCCTCAATGTTCAGGTGACAAACTGAGGCCCTGGGGTAGTGACTGGCCCACACCTGGTGAGGGGGGAGTCCGGATGCCAGCCCAGCCTGAGGGGCCCGGAGGAGACAGGTGCAGAGCAGAAGCTGGGGAAGGGGGCAAGGGCTTCCTGGAAGAGGCTACCCCTGGGCCCTCCGATCCTGAAGGGACAGCGGGGGGCTGTGTGTTCCAGCCAGGCCGACGGCTGAGCACGGGCCCGCCATTCTCCTCCCCATCCCCGACCCCCGGCATCCCTGTATCTTCGCCCCCTTTCCACGTCTCAGTTTGCAGCTGTGGAGGGACGCAGCCTTGGAACGGGGACTGTCTGCAGTCTGTGGAAGGTCCCTTAGTTTTGCTTCGGACAGTACCCGAGAACTGCCAGCACGCCAACGCGGGACTCTTTTTCTCCTTTTAATTGTTAAGAATAATTCATCGAAGCAAAACTCCCATAACGTTGGGTGAACCGCTTACGGTGTACGATGCAGGGATTTGTAGTCCTCTGCCAGGGTTGTATCCCCACCCCCTCTCTCTCCCTAGTTCCAGAAGGCTCCCACCCTTCCAGAGGACCCCCCTGCCCAGTCCTCAGTGTCTCCACAACGACCCTTCCCAGGGCCCCGCAGCCTCCCACGTGCACTTCCGTTGCTGTGGATTTACCTGCTCTATTTCAGCAGAAGGGAATCCCCGTTCACTTAGCGTAACGTCTGCTTTTTTCAAATAATGACTTATTTTTGAAAGATGAGTTTTGGCTTCATAGTGCACTAGAGAGAAATTCCAAAGTATTTCCCATACTCCCCGCGCACACACAGGCACGGCCTCCCGCACAATCCACGTCCCCCACCAGGTGGTACGTTTGGTATAGTCGACGACCCCACAGGAGTGTGTCGGCACCCAGAGCCCACCGTCGGTGTCATACGTCCTGTGGACAGACGCGTGATGCCACGAATCCATCCTTACACTGTCACGCAGAATAGCCTCATTGCCCTGAACAACGTGACTTTTAACACTTGTCCCAACGGCCTGTTAAGAGATGCTTTTGCCAACCTCCAGGGTGTCAGAACGTTGGCATCTTGTGCATAATAAAACTCTCATGCTTCGGGTGAGTCACTGGCTAGGGGTCGTCCTCAGGTTGGAATATACTGACAGCGGGCCTGGCCACATCTCCCCCTCTCTGGCCCCGGGGGACAAGGGACTGTGTGTCGGCCACTTTGCCAGGACAGAGGCTGGTATGGGAAGAGAGGGCTCTCTTAACCACGCACATCTGCTTTCTAGTGTGTTTGTCGAGCCGCTAGAGAAGGGCTGCCCGCACCCTAGCACCGACCTCCTTCCGGTGGGGGGTGGGGGGAGCCGCAGGTGGGCTCGTCCTGGTCCCCGGGGAATGGCCCGGGGGTAAACAGACAACCTGCCCAGTGATCCCAGTGCATTTCTCTAGTGGCAAAACTCCCGAGAAAGTGAATGGATCATTACTTTAGTTGAACTGCCAAGCAGTTTGGAAATTCCTGGAAGACACAGGCAGCGCAAGGGCTTCCTGAGAGGTAGCGTCGGCAAGGACCGGGGATGCTGAGCGGCGGCTCCTGCTGTGCTCCCTTCCTGCGGGTGGACGGCCGGACGCTGGGCGGCGGTGCCCTCCGCTCCCAGGAGAGCCTGGCGGTGTGGGCAGGAAGCCACCGGCAGAACCCTGGGGACAGGAAGCAGACGGGCGCTTTGCCGTCATCTCCGCTTTGACTCTGAGCTTGATTCTTCTGCCGTTTTCGTACTTGCGTCTGATTCATCTCACTGTAGGTGTTTGGCTTAGTCGTAGGGCAGGGGGGCTTTTCGTTCTCGGGAGGAAATGCCCGAGCGTGGGCAGCGTGGCGTGCTCTGTGAGGTGGGGTGCTGCGGGCTGTTTCTGAGCAGACGCAAACCTGGGCCTTTGTGCTCTGGGGCGGCAGCGACACGGAGCCCGTAGCCCCAGCAAGGGCGCCGGGAAGATGCTCTTACTCACAATACCTCTTCACGCATCCGTGTTCAGGGAACGAAACCAATGAGTTTTTGGCGAGAACGCCGGGTACGGGCCCTGCTGGGGGGGGCGGGGCATCGTTGGCGATGTGAGTGCGCTCAGGGTCCTTCTTGCCCCCAGATGCATAATGAGGGAGGGAGTCTGGACCCTGAGTCTGAGAAGGGCAGCTTTAAAAACAAAAGCGAAACAAGACTTTCCCTCCTGGTTCCATACACGTGACGTGCAGTGGGCCTTCCCAGCCGTGTTGAAGTGAACCCGCGCCTAGCGCTGCGTGTCCGGGCGGGGTTGTGTGCGTATCTCTAGGACTCGCTCATCACGCAGAAGGGACACGCTATCCGGGACCCAGAAGCTCCCCGCTCCCCTCGCCCCAGCCCCCGTCGGGGACCGTTGTCCTGGCCAGGAGCTTGGCGACCCCAGGTGCCTCCCAGAGGGGGACTCTCAGAACATCTGTCCTTCTGTGACTGGCTTCTGTCCCCAGCACCGTGTCCTCGAGGTTCGTCCCGGCTGTCACGTGTGTCAGAACTCCCTCGGGCGGGCTGAATTGTGTCCCCTCGTGTGGATGGACCGCGTGTGTGTGTGTGTTCACGCCTCCACGCACACTTGGCTGTTGTGACGAGTCCTGCTGTGACCGGGTAGCTATCTGACCCCTCTTTAGTTTTTGGGGGGGCCTATCTGCGGACGTGGGATCGCTGGATCGCGTCGGGAACGACAGCAAACCTTTAACGAGGGCTTGTGTGTCTCCTCCCAGACGCCTGCAGGAAGAAGACCAGCAGCTCCGGACCTCGTCTCTGCCGGCCATCCCCAACCCTTTCCCCGAGCTCTGCGGCCCCGGGAGCCCGCCCGCGCTGACGCGGGGCTCCTTACCTCCAAGCCAGGCAGTTGCCAAGCAGGTGAGCACACGCCCCCATCCCAGCCCCGGGCCGCCGGGCTGTGGGGTCAGGACGAACATGCCGGCTTTTCCTTCGGGAAGCAGGGAGCGAACATGTGGGATCTAAAGGTGAACGTTAGTTCTCTGACAAAATTCCCGCCACCACATCCTCTTCACTGGCCGCGATGTCTGGATGAATGAGGGGTTTCTCAGGCCCCCGAACTTCCGCATAGTAGAGGGTTTCCATGCGATGGTCCCGTTCTGGAATAGGATCCGAGCCAGGCAGAAAACCTTGGCCCGGGAGACAGCGGCCGCCTTCTTACACTGAGAGTTCTCCCTCCCTTCGCTGGGTTGTCCCCTGGGGGGACACGGGGACGCCGAGAGCGTCGGTGACCGCCCCCCTCCCCCCGCCGGGGTCAACGTGTCAGGAGTCAGCTTGTCAGAGAAATCAGCTGGCGTGGCCGGGGCCTTGGTGGGTTGCAGGCTGGGAAGGGAAACCCCGTCATGCTGGGGTGTGGGCGGCGGTGGCATAAATACGACAATGAGGACAGGAATGTCTGACATTCACGGGGTGACCCCTAGAGGCCAGGCGCCGTTTGATGAAGTTTCCGTGTTTTATTTATTGATTCATTTATTTCCCGAAAACACCCGTAAGAGTTAGGTACAGACGTTATCTCTGTTTCCCGGTTGGGAAACAGAAGTCCATCTGTGAGTGGTGGGGGCAGGCGGGACCCCAGAGGGAGCAGGGGGTGGGGGGCTGTGGGACTGACAGTAGGACCCAAACACTCTGATTTTAGTCATTAAACTAGTGTTTCCTGGGATCCCGATGGTCGTTATTTTCAGTAAGTGTATTTCAGAACTTTCTTTGCCTTTCCTACTGGAACATCCCCCCCCCCGCCCCGCCCCGCCTTATTCCGTCTGCACTCTGCTGTCCCCAAGCCCGATGCGCCAGTGTTCCCTGCCCTCTGCAAGCCCCCCACCCCGCGCCGTGCCAGGCTGCGCCTATGCAGGGAGGCACATCCTCTCTCCCTGCGGCTCCTGAGCAGCGCTGCCCCCTTCTGACCTCGGGCCTCCCGGGGCAGGCTGCGTGGTCCCGCCACCGACCCTGGGAAGGTGAGGTGACTTCCCTGTCCAGGAGCCAGTGCTGGCCGGGCTGCAGCTCTTTGTCACATGCCTTCAGGACATCTGGGATGTGTGCCTTCCTGGTGACCTTCTGCTCCAAGCAAGGGTCTAGACAGGCTGTCTGTGGATTGCTCACTGAGCTTGTTTACGGCCTTACCCATCCTAAAATAAGACCCGGAAAATTTTATCTGGCTCTCGCCGCGGCTGGCAGGAAGGCAGGCCCCCGCCCCCACGGACTGTCCAAGTCTGTAAGCAGAAATCCGGAAACTCAGGAATTTGCCTGCTGTTTTTCTTGGGATCAGAGTGTCTACCCTGGCGTCCCCGGGGGGTGCGGGAGCGGTGGCCGCGCTGGTGGAGCATCCACGGTCCTCGTCGGGTTTTACCCGAAGGTGGAAGCCTCTCACCCCTTTGGAGGGAAGCTGGCTCGGGACGGCGAGGCCGTCAGAAGCCTTCTGTCCACGAGTCCAAAGGGGAGGCAGGAGCGAGCGAGGCGTGACCGCATGGCGCACGGACCCCGTTCCCGCCTGGGTCACTGCCGGCCCTTCCGTGTCCTCCCCAGACCCCCTCGCAGACGGGCCAGCAGCCTGCCTTCCCCTCCCCAGGCATCCTTCTGCAGGGACGCTCGCTGGCTGCCCACCTACCCCGGGGGGGACGCCCACGTGGTGGGACAGCCCCTCTGTGGACGTGGGAGCTGCTGGCTGGCTGCCAGGAAGGATCGGGAACCCTCAGTGGCCGCCCCACATCCTTCCCCCGGGGCGTCCGCGGGGATCCATGCCCCGGACAGGCAGTAGAAGTCCTCCCACGCCAACCCCACCGTGGCCCGTCCTTGCCTGAGCCGACCTTGGTCCGCACAGCGGGAGGGACATTGTGGGCTGCGTGTGTGCAGCCCACCCCCACGGGGATGCTGTGGGAGGTGGGGCCCCCATGTGGGATCAGGGCCCTGATGGGAAGGAGCAGGGCTGCGGGGCTGCAGCGGGCGGGAGGTGGCCGCCCAGGAGCCAGGAAGGGGCTCCTGGCAGAAGACCCGGCCTCCGAATCTGGGAGGACCACCTGCACCTTGAGCGTCCACCTGTGGTGCGGCGTTGTGGTGGCCTGAGCTCATGGGGAACGGAGACTAGCGTCCCGGCTCCCCCCCACAACAGAGGCAGCACGGGGCTGGTGACCCCGGTCCCACCCTGGCTCCATCCTGCCTGCCCGGGCAGCACCTGCCTTGCACCCACTCCCAGACCCCATCAGTGTGAGCCGGGGCGGGGGTGGGGGGGACCTGGACCCTGATGGGGAGGTGACGGTGGCCTCCGTGCCTCCCCCGGGGTCCTAGGGCGTTTCCATCTCGTGAGGAGTCTGGGGGGGTCACCCGTTTTAGACTCCAGTTTGCAGGCATTCTCCCTGTTTGATTGTGTTACAGGGATTTGAAAGCAGCCGCCATTGGTGTATGAATATTTTTTTAGGTTTTATTTATTTGAGATGGAGGGAGAGAGGGAGAGAGCGCGCGTGTGAGCACAGACGGGGGTCACGACCTGAGCCGGAGGCAGACGCTCACCCCACGGAGCCCCCCAGGCGCCCCGGCTTGTGGATACTTTAAACCAGACTACTGACTGGCCCTTAGCTTCATGGCCCCGCCAGTAAGAGAGCACGTGGGGGCCTCTCCCCCGTGGGCGTAGGGCAGCTGTGAAGCGTGGTTTGTGTTGGGGGAAACACGCGCTTTGCCCTGTGAGAGCCTCGAACCCGTGGCTGCAACTTTTCGTGGCGTCTTCCCTGCCGATTATAAACCGATGAGGGATTCGCATCCGAAGGGTCAGCTTCGGCGAAGGACGTGGTCCCATCGCTGACCGAACGGCGCGTTAACGTTTCCGGATGACTCGATGAGGTCGCTGAATGACGCGTCCTCCCGTATTGACCAGAGAAATGCAGGTGCCTGAGAACCGCTCTGAGCGGTAGCATGCTCTCCCCTGGAGGGGCACGAAATTAAATTAGCATCAAAGTGAGTCCTGGTGGTAAAAATCAACAAGGCATTTTTGACCGCTTTGTGACTCCTTTGGAAGAGACAGGCTGTCCCGTGGGTCGGAGCGATTGCTAAGCACAGCCCGTGCGCCCAGAGACCGCGCCGCGGGCCTCAGCCCCGTCCTGTGGTCCAGGCCGTGCCTTCGGGCATCTCCGGCGACGTTTCCTTTGCCCTCGGGGCCGCGTGGACCCAAAGAATGTTCTCCTTTGTGTCCTGCTAAGTGTGGCAGACCCTCTGGAACATTCTCGAGTCACGACTCTCGTGTGTCTGCCCGCAGTCTGGTGCAACGTGCCTGCTGTGTACCTGGCCCAGTGCCGGTGATGAGGGCCCCACAGAGGGGTGCGGCGCCTGCCCTCTGACCCGCAGGGGCCGGGGCATCCCCTTGAGCTTCAGCCGGAGCCTAGGAACTGGAGAGAGGCCCAGTCTTGCCTGACGGGAACTGGCTCGTCTTTCTGGCCAGGCCGTGGGAATTGAGGATATGACCCTCCAGTGGGCCTGGGGACAGCCTGGGGGTGCGGCTTGGGGAATGGGGAGGGGCGCCGGGCGTAGAGGGGAGGCTGGGAGAGTTCGGGGGTGACTGCCTGACGCACCTGATGCTCTTCCCTTTCAGGGACACCGGCAGGCGTGTTGAGGCTCTGGGCCGCAACCTTGGCCCCCTGCCGCTGCCCTAGAACGTCAGGGGAGAGAGGAGGTTAGGGCAGGCACGGCTGTCCCTCTGGGGTGCTGGGTGACAGGCTGCCGGCTCTCGTGGGGAAGCCTGTGCGCCTGGGGACAGCTGACCACACAGGCTCTTGCCGGAGGTGCCCAAGCCTCGCCCTCCTGTTGTAGCCACGACCCCTCTCAGGGGCCTCACAAGTCAGGCAGGAGGCATCGCGGAGCGGAGAGCCCCTGCATCTGCCGTGCCCCGGCTGCCCCGCTGGCCCCCATCTGGGAGGGATGACGTTAAATGGGTGCTGCCTGCGTGCCGCTGGGACAGGTGCGGCCGTCGCTGCTGAGAGAGAGAGAAGGCCCGCGTAGGTAAAGCTCCCTGCTGGAGCCCGGGGGTCGGGGTGGCCTTCCCGGAAAAGCAGGTCGGACCTCGCCCACCCTTCCTGTTCCCCAGCCGCACTGGTGGGCGGGTGCGGGCGTCTCCCGATCCATCTCTGCAGGGGCGGAAGCCGCCCCACAGGGCTCCCCGAGGAAGGCTGCTCTCGGGTGACCTCCCCCCAGCCGTGGACGGACCCCAGCCCTTCTCTCCGATCCTCACTCTCAGAGGCAGGGAGCAAGGAGCCTCTCGAACGAGTGCTCTGTGGGCACCCACAGCTGAAAATCTGCAGGCTCGAGCGCACACAGGGGTCCCGTAGGGAACGTGTAGGGTGGTCCCGGCTGGGTTAGATTCCCCTAGTGTCCAACGTGTTTGTGCAGACCAGGGTCCCTCGAAGGCACGAGAACTCCTCTCCGCTGCGGCCGTTGGACGGCCGGTCTCGTGCGGGTCCCGAGATGCTACCAGGAAGCCCCTGGCTGTGTAGTTCAGCATCCTCCTCGGGGTGCTTACCGCGCAGTGAATTTTCATGCCACTGGCCCACACTCCCCAGAAGAGACTTTCTGTTGGGGGAAACCGAGGCCCAGCAGCTGCAGTGACTTTGGCTGGAGGGGGAGGCGGGAAGTGAGCTTGGCCTGGGTGAGTCTGGAGCCCGTGTGCTCCCCACCCTCCCGGTGTCCCGGCGTCTGTGCCCCACTGGGCTTCTGGGAGACCCCCTCCCAAGGCCGGGCCTCCTGTGTTGGCCGCTGGAAAGGGTGCCTTGAGTCAGACGTGGTGGCGCTCGTGTGCCAGCCTTGGGGGGGGGGGGCTGCCGGGTGCCCGGGGCAGAGAAGGCCCCTGGAGAGGCCGCCTGGCCCGGGAAGCCCCAGGACGCAGGCCAGACCCTATAGCTGGGCCCCACCCACAGCACCGCCCACAGTAGCTGGCATTTGTAGGGCCCCCACCCTCCCCGAGGGTCAGGGGCCTTTTCCTTCTCATGCAGATGCCTTTGCAAGAAACCCCAGGGCCGAGTGGCTTCTGTGGTGAGGACATTTCCTCTGTCCTGACATTGAGCGGGTGTGCAACCCAGGAGAGACAGCTGCCACGGGCAGCCTCGCTGTGTGCCACGGACTGTGTGGCTTGTTTTGCAACCCCGGCCGGCCAGGCCAGGCTCCCGTGTGCACACCCAGAAGGCACCTCGCACGCCCTGGTCCCTGAGCCAGGGGCCCGGTGCTGTCACGTGGCAGAGGGAGAAACTGAGGCACTGTGGAGCATGCACTGACCCAGCAGGATGGAGTGAGGTGCCGGCGGTGCTGGTCAAGAAAAGAACAGGGATGCTCCTAGACATGTCTCTCTTTCCGAATTTAATGCGAGCCTCGGTAGTGGAATGGAAGGTTCTGGAAGCCTTGTCGCGGATGGCTTTCCTCGCTGCCAGGAAAGGTTTCCATGGAGCTGCCGGTGACTTGTTCCGGCGGGTTTCTGCACTTGTTATTCAAACACAATTAATCGCACATTTAACCCCGTTTCTAACAGGGCATGAATATTGTCTCCGCTTCAACCCCCTCTGCTCCCTCTGCTTACTTTTAAGAATTAATTTTCTGGAACTGAATTAATTGCCCTGCATAGGGTTCTGCACGTTACTAATGATCAAAAGTGGGCCTCCCGAGGCTTTAACTACCGTTTAATGAACGCGCTGCTCCATTAGACCGTCTTTGGCAAGGAAAACGCGGATCCGTGGCCAAGTGCAGTTAACTTGGTGGAATGCACCTGTGTGGACACGCCGCGCCTCCGGCTTCTCCCACCTGGTTCGGGGGCGTCCCGGAGCCCAGCGCCCTCTCGTCAGCCTCCACTGCGAAGGCCTCCCCCCATGCTGCGCAAGCCGTCTTTTCCTTAGCGCCTCTGAAACGTGCCCACGTCCCCTTTCTGGTGCCGTCGGGGATCAGAACACATTGGAACCACGGTCACAGTGACACATCACCCGAGGGCCGGGGTCCCCGTGGGGCACCGAGTGGGGTCAACGGTGGAGTTATGGGGTCGTCCTGGGGCCGGGGCCCAGGAGAGCCGTGCTTGGACCTCCCGTGGGACAGAGCAGACACACTGGTGTCGGATGACAGTCCCTTTGCCGGCGCCAGGGTCCACGTGTTTACGTCAGCTCATCCCCCTCGCTCTCGGAGGTAAAGCCCACTTTCCTCAGTGCCCCGCAGACCGGTCTCCCAGGGCCCCCGGGTCGCTCAGTCAGGTAGGCATCTGCCTTCGGCTCGGGTCTTGATCCCCGGGTCCTGGTATTGAGTCCCGGATGGGGCGGGGGGTTTGCTTCTCCCTCCCCTGTTCCCCTCCCCCAAGCTGCTGCTTGTTCTCTCATAAATAATCTTTAAAAAAAAAAACCACGCGTTTCCCTTTCTGTCCTGCCCCCACTCCCTGTTTTCTCGTGACTGAGGCACAAGTGGCTGCCACCAGGCCCGGGCTGCCCCCCGCCGGAGCCCTGTCCCCCCACCCGCGCCCTGCCCCTCTCTTGCGTGGGGGACATCACCCACTGTCCCGCTCCTTCCTTTGCCCGTCCACCTCCAGTCAGTCCTGTGGCTTCCCTGGCATATTTCCTAGAGAAGGAACAGAAACTGACTCGGTGGGTTTTTTAAAGTGTCCAGTCTGCCAATGAGGCTTCACTCCCCATCCCCGGAATGGTTCCATCATCCCCACAGAGGTTTCTGGTGTTTCTTCGGGGCGTCTGGGGGCCGCGCAGGGTCGCCCCGTCTCTCCCCTTCTGCCGAGAGGCCTCAGAGGCCCAGCACCGCCCGTTCCTCGCCACCTTGCCCCGGAGCGGCGGTGACCGGTCCTGCCCAAGCGTCAGGTCCCCGGTCTTCCCAGCCGCCCCAGCAGCGCTCTGTGCAGACAGGACTTCCCCGCGCTGAGCTACGGTCGTGTGACCTCCTCTCTCCCGAGGGGACCTGTGAATCAGGCACATCAAGGGAGCAGAGCCCACGAGCGATGTACCTCCCATCGCCCCCTGTTCTTTCTGCCCCTGTGTGCTGCGGCCACGGAGGGCTCCGGGAGTGGAGATCCTCCACGTGGCACCTGTCCCTGTGGTCCTGGCGGGGGGGGGGGCAGGCTCCCAGGCAGGGTGCCCCCGGGGATCAGGGTCGTGGGACACAGATGCGTCCACAAGCATGTTATTGCACCAAGGCTGGCTCAGCCTCGTGAACCTCTGTTGGAATAAGACGCGCAGGGGCCCCGTGGCAGCGCTGAGTCGTGTTGGTGAGTTTCCGTGGCTGCTGGGACCGTGACCCCCCATGCATCAGCCCGGGTCTCAGTAACCCGGAGGCTGCGGAGTGTGTCTTTCTGGGGGCTGGGCCCCGTCAGTCCCTCTGGAACGGAGTCCTTCGTCCCGGGGCGGCGGCTGGCCGTCCTGGCGTCCTGTCCCACCCCCTGCACGTTTCCGAGCCGACGGAGAGCCTTGTGCCTGCTCTGCCCACCCTTGGCGTTCTGGAATCCTCGGGACCTGAGTCTCGGGAAGAAAGCACGCTGGTCTGTGAAGGTTGGGGAGGGTCGCACTCCGTCCCCTTCTGGGAGACTCACATTTCATGCTGGGTCCGGGAGGATCCGAGAACTCCTACGGGGAGGAAAGCCGGCTGACAGCGGGAGGCGGCCCAGAGCTGCCCAGATCTTTCAGATCGCAGACCCCGTTTCTCCACGATGCGCTTCCCACGGACCCCACTTTGGGATAGGGTGCCAGACCGTCGAGAGCATTTTGCGGAGTTCGCTGGGCATAGCACTACAATCGAGGTGTCTCAGAGCCCTGGGGGTGGCAGCCTGGGAGCACCCCCAATGATGGACGGGACCTACCTTCACGGGTCTGCAGCCACGCAGGGGTCGTGTCGGGAAACTGTGAAGTCCCCACCACTAGGGTTTCTCTGGACTGTAAATATCGCTGAAAATATAAATTCCCTGAACTCGTGAGGCCCCACGCGGGTCATTGATCACAGCCCCGAATATCCCGAGACCTCTGTAATCGTGGGAAGTGTTGCAGAGCGAGTGTTGAAATCACCTACCTCTGCCAGGAAGACTCCGTGTTTGTTTCCTCCAAGCCTAAAAGCAAGAGGTGATATTTCTTGGCCAGCTAATCGGGCATTCTTGCATCTGATGCTGCTGCTTTGGCTAGAAGTTTCATGAGGAGCAAGGGAAATCAGAAAATGAACTTTTGGCCCCAAGTTTTTGCCCTCCCCGACAGCTCTGTCATAAATGCCTGGGAGTGACCTCGCCTCATCCTCACTTGCGTCCGTGTTTCAAACGGCTCAGCTCGTCCAGTGGGGTAAAGCCTGGCGTCTGTGGGCACCTCAGGAATGCCCATGAACAGTCACGGGGGACGTGTGCTTCCACTGGGCACCTTCCCAAGTGCAGCCATAACTTCCAAGTCGGGATAAAGTGTGTGATGACCTTCCGAAGGTGAGAGTGTGTCAGACCTCGGGGTCTCGGGAGAGGTGACCGGCGACCTTCCCCTGGTTCCTGGTCGTCTGGAAAGACGAAGGCAAGCTGTTCCCATCTGTCCTCAGCTTGATTCTCTTCCCGCCCCCGCTGCATGTGTTTTTTTGTCTTTATTTTGTTAAGGATTTTATTTATTGGAGAGAGAGAGCGCGTGTATGCACACAAGCAGGAGCAGAGCGAGGGGCAAAGAGAGAAGCAAACTCCCCGCTGAGCAGAGAGCCTGACGGTGGGGCTCAGTCCCAGCACCCCGAGATCGTGACCCGAGCCGGAGGCAAACGCTCCACCGACTGAGCCCCCCAGGCGACCCGTCCTCTGTGTATGTTTCATGTGATTTCAGCCAAGGTGGATGTAATTTTATACGTGGTTTTGTTAAATATGCCGTGTTTTTTGTTCCTTCCTGGTTTTCGTGAACAGCGCTCTTAGAAGCTGGTGTTTATCTGCACCACACTTCCTTGGCTGTGTCTGGATGTTTGCATGGCTTCCCAGTTGTCTGTGCTCTAGACAACGCTTTCTTGAGTGACCGTGCTGTGGTTTTTGTCCCATTTTGAATTCTTCCCCTCAGGGAAGTTTCCAGAAGCTAGATTCCTAGTCCAGGATCATGAGGGTTTTCCTAGCTCTGGATACAGGCTGTGATAGTATTAATTTGTGAAGGACTATTTATTTTGATGGTTACATTCAGGAGTAAGTCAGAGTGAGTTTCGAGAGTTCTGAGCCCTGACCCGCCCCAGAGGCAACACCACACCAGGCAGCCCCCTGTGCTCTCTGGCGAGCGAGGGGCATGGGGCTCCCCAGGGCGGCACACGGTGGAGGGTTTCCAGGGTTGGCCCTCCAGGCCCCAAATGGTGAGCTTCCGTTGACCGGAACTCTGTAGTGGCCACAAGAAAGGACCCCCTTGATCTTCGCCTGCCTTCGTGGGCTTGAATACTCATCCTCTTAGCCCTTAGCTAAGAGGATGGCCACCTTAGCCCTCCCTCTGGCTGGTTCGTGCAGTCTCAGGATATATGATGATGCCCTGCGGTGACCACAGAGTGCAGGGGGCGGGGACAGTGAGGTTGCCCACGCTGCTCCACGTAGATCTCAGGAGTCCTGGGCGTGCCGCTGCATGAATGGTGAACAAGGGTGGGGGGCTGGAGAGCAGGTTCCCGTTTGATGCCTCCTGACCTGGCCAGGGCTGTCCTGCTTGGGCTGCTCTGGGCAGCCTTGGACTCGGGGCTCAGGTCTCCCTTCCTCCCCATCTAAGCAGCTGTGCACCCCTGCCCACCCCCACCAGCCTCCCTGGCGTGATGTCCATCTGGTAGGATTGCTTGAGTAGGCTGGCGGGGCCCCAAGACCGAGTCCCCGAATCCCACACCCGCAGGCACGAGGATTCTCGGTTCCTCCCGGCCCCCACGTCCAGCATTCTCCCTGGTCCCAGCAAGGAAGTAAAGTCACCACCACTCTCTGTCCCTTTCACGTGCCCACCCAGCATGTTTTCAGCAGCTTGTGCATCTGGGCAGCGGGTGCTGGGCCCCGGGGGCCAGCCAGGCCGTCACAGGCCTGCCCCCAGGAGCCCACAGCCTGGTGTGCGAGACAGACGCTGGCCGGTCCGCAGGGACGTGTGATCGCCAGCGGGTCAGATGTGGGACTCGGGCCGTGCCCCGTGCAGGGAAGCCATGAGCTAGCGTACCATCAGGATTGAAGGATGAGAAGCCAGTCATTGGCTTGGAGGGCAGAGAATGTTCCAGAGGGAAGGAGGGAGGGCCGTTTACAAAGGTCCTGGACATGAGTGCCTGACATCTGCTACGAATTCCATCCCAAGTGCTAAAGAGACCCCACCAGGCGTCCGATAGAGGGACGCAGGGCAGGTTTGCATTTTGTGACGGTCCCCTCTGGTTTGCGGTGCTGGGGCTGGGCCATACTGGGGGTGGCAGGGGCTTGGACACTCGGCCTCGGGAGCTCCCAGCCTTCCGGATGAGAGGGCCAAGGTGCAGAAGCTGGAGAGAACAGGCTGGGTTTGAGCCAGATCCCCAGGATTTAGTGGTTTCTTGCTCTCCTTGGGTTGTCTCGGTCCTTAGGGCAACTGGCACTTCTGATTTTCCCCCTTTAAAAGTAAGTCCAACCTAGAGCTCCGATCTTGCTTCTAAATTTCAGGGGCGCCTGGGTGGCTCGGTCGTTAAGCGTCTGCCTTCAGCCCAGGTCAGATCCCGGGGCCCTGGGATCGAGTCCCGCATCGGGCTCTCTGCTCTGCAGAAAGCCTGCTTCTCCCGCTACCAGTCCCTCTGCTTGTGTTCCCTCTCTCGCTGTGTTTCTCTCTGTCAAATAATAAAAAAAAAATAAAAATAAAAAAATAAATTTCACTCTCCACCGAAAGGATGCCGAGTGAGCACTTAAAGAGGGAGCAGAAGATCCCAGAAAACTAACTTTCCAGATGACAGACTGAAGGGCTGTGACAACTGAATGTAGCTTGTGGTCCTGGGTGATGGCACCCCGAACCCCAAAATATTACTGTCCTTTCTAAAAAGGACATTGGTGGGACTTCAAGCGATCATTAGGATTGGGGGACCTAGATGAAGAATGTATGGGAAATTGCAAGACCGGGTTTTATAGATTTTCCCTAAGCTTAAAATTTTCTCAAGATGAAATGAAGAGACATCCTGCTTAAAACCCAAAATACACCTCTTACGTGGACAGAGTTTTTTCATTGCACTTTCCCCAACGGGGGAAACAGCCTGGAAAATGTGAGACATGCCCACACCCTCTATTCTCCGTAATTCACAGAGCCTTGCCTTTCAGTGCAGGCTTGGGAAACAATGCAGGCGCACCCCGGTTGGGCCAGGCCGTCTGGTTAGGGTCTGCGAGAGATCCCGGGCCGCCTGCCCCCAGGAGGGGAAGTCGGTCAAGAACACGCTGCTTCTTTTTTGCCTCCTTTTCAAAAGAAATGGAAGGAATATCCGTAATTGTGTTGGCCTAACATGCCAAGTGGATTTTTCTGTCCCGAGCTCCGATTCGACATGTGTAAGCTTTGTCCAGGGGAAGGCAATTCCCAGAGTTTCAGTCTTGGGGCCTCCAACTGTGGATGGTTCCCAAGCAGGTGAGTGTGAAGGAGTACAGTGGGCCGTGTTTCCTCAGAGGCAGGGCCAGCGCCTTGATTGTGCGGCTGGCGGGGTTTGTATCCCGTCCCTACTGCTCCGGGCTCGAGAACCCGCAGGGACACGGTCTTGCTGTAATCATGTCAGCACCCCTGTGAGCCTGATGTGGAGATGCCCCCTTGTGATCTTTTAAATTTGTTTGGGTGGATTTTGAAGGTGGTCACACGGGGGGTTGATAGGTGGGCTCTGTCAAGTGTGCAGGACGAAACACGGGTTTTACTGGGCTGGTGGAGAGCTGTGTGGTCCAGGGAGGGGAGGAGCCCTGGACTTCTGAGAGTTGGCCCCGCCCCCTCCGGGGCCCCGCCCCCTCCGGGGCCCCGCCCCTCGCTCTCCTCCTGGGGACTCCGCCTTCCTCCTGGGCCCCGCCCCTCCTTGTTCTCCTCCTGGGGACTCCGCCCTCTGCCTGGGCCCCGCCCCTCCTTGATCTCCTCCTGGGGGAAGGCGGCCTCCTCCTGGGCGCCCCCTCCTGGGCGCCCCCTTCCCCTCCTTCTGGGGACCCTCTCATCTTCATGGGTACCCCGCCCCTCCCTGCTTTCCTCCTGAGGACTCCGCCCTCCTTCTGAGGACTCTGCCCTCCTCCTGGGTACCCCCTGGCTCTCTTTATGGGTACCCCCATCCTCATGGGGACCCCGCTCTCCTCCCTCACACCGGAAACATACCTGGAGCCCAAGCTCCGTGCCTGGTTGGGTGTTTCTTTTCATTCAGTGAAGATAATCACAT
>CM053614.1:86075764-86093648 GCA_028646535.1 Procyon lotor | reverse complement strand
CAAACAAGGGTTGGTGTCAGTTTCAGTCAGTCTCGTGGTATGATGATTTTGAGTTGTTTTTAGGGTGCTTTTGATGGTTAAGACGCGGCAGAAGCCTCGGAATCCATCTTGTCCCACTGTGGGATTGTCGGCTCTCCAGACGCATATCCGTGTCTGCAGTTCCTCGGGTGACACGGGTGTTCTCTGGTGGCCCCAGCGACGTTCTCACGGGCAGCCAGCTCTGTGACCCAGATCCCCAGAAGGCCCCCAGCTCTTGTTCTGTATCCGTCCTTGGAGTCGCCCGAGTTGCCCCAGTAAAGGGCTTCTGTGCCAACAGAAGATGTTGCAGTAGACGACTGTCGGTCCCAGAGACAAGAAAGACCAGGTGCAGGTGGGAACGCAGTAGCCGCCGCCCCGCGGGCCGGGCCTTGGGCTCGATGCAACGTCTCCGGAACCCGCCGTGTGTATGCGCTGCTTTCCTATGCGTCCTGGATGCCCTCCTGCTTCCTCTTACGGATGGCACGTGTGTTTTAGCAGTTTGGGGTTCTAGCGTCTTGGCCACTGAATCAGCCGAGCCCAATTGGCCACTAGGAGCACACATCATTCACTTGGCCTTTTCAGACCTTGGAATCCGAATCATCTAGAGTTTTCAGGGTGGAGGGGGGCAGCTTCCAAGTGGAGACAGCACGCAGGTGTCTGGCGACCCTGTCAGAGGAGCCGGTACGCAGGCAGCAAAGGGGTCCAGCCCTGCGGTCTGCGTGGGTCTAGTGGGAACACAGAAGAGGCCGTCCGGATTCGGGCTTCGCGTGCTGACTGGCTCCCTCCCTCGGGAGGGTGTTTGGATGTTAGAACACATCACGTTTTGCTGTCGTGAAGTCCACAGGGTCCTGGTTTCATAACAGAGTTGGTTTTGTGCTCGGGATCGCGGACCGTGGGGCATAGCCCACACTCGCGTGGGCTAGGGTGGGGTGCGCGTACTTGTAGGTGGAAGTCCTGAAGCCCCAGCATCTCAGGGTGTTACGTGCAGAAATAGAGTCATTGCAGCCCTCGTTACTTTAGAGGAGAAGGAGGGGCCGCAATCCAGGATGACTGGCCTCCTTACTGGGAGGGGAAAACTGGGGGAGGTGCCTGAGAGGCTCAGTTGGCTGAGCATCCGACTCTCGATTTCGGCTCAGGTTGTGGTCTCAGGGCCGTAGGATCAAACCCCATGTTGGGCTCGGTGCTGAGTGGGGAGTCTGCTGGAGGTTCTCTTGCCCACCCCCTGCCCGTCCCCCATGTGCCCGTGTGCACACTCACTTTGTCTCTCTAAAACAAGTGAATCTTTTATTTTAAACGAAGAAAGTAATGTCCTAAGTTAAATATTAAGCTGTGGACAGGCTGCAAGAGTATCTGGAACACTTGCCTTTGCATTATCCTAAGTAAAGAGCTGTTGTGAATCAATAAGAAGAAAACGTGCATCACCTGTGTCTCTTCCTTAGTCTCTTTTCTTTCAAGGATTTTCCCCACTCCCAATTCACTAACTACTCCCGAGCCAAAAACAACTTTTCACAGCTTTGCTTCCCTATTTTGACATCACATCCCGGCCTTGGATTTAAGGGAGAGGAGCTGTTACCCAACTAAGCCCTCCATCCACCCACTTCCGGACCTGCCTGCCTGCCTTCCTGGCCACGTGGAGTTGCCCCCACACTCACGGCTAATATCCTTTATCCACGGCCAGCCCCCATTCGTGGCAAGCGTCCCTCCCTTGCCTTCACAGTTGCCATCACGCCTCCTCTTGTCCACCATCATCAGACTCTCCTTTGACCCTGGGTCACTCCATCAGCGTCTAGATAAGCCCCACCTCTCGTCTCCTCTATCCCATTTTCCCCTCTCTCGGGACCACTGTGGTTTGGAGAGCCTGTGGCTGTCTCTGCCCCTCGTGCTCTCCAGCAGCGCACTTGCCCTAAGGGACGTCACCCCAGGGCTGGGGGCCATCTGGGGGGTCCCGGCACCCACCTGTGAGCAGAGCCTGCCCACTGCTCCACATCCAGCCCTCTCCCCTGCGCTGCACCCTGGTGGCCCCGGTCCCGGTCAGCACTTCCCACCCGTCTGCACGCCCATACGCCAGGTCTTTGTTCTCCCCGAGCCCCAGACTTGTGTCTTCAGCACCGTATTAATGCCTACGAGGCACTTCCTACTCAACGAGTCCAAACTCAGCCTCCAATCCTTGCTCAAAACCTTCTCTGTCCACGGTCTCCTGCCCCAGCTGTCCTGTGCAAATCCCCGAGTTCCTTCCTTTAGTGCAGCGACTTTGTATTTCAGGGTAAAGGGTATAGACCCCAGCTGCCCACAGACGCCCTTGCAGACTCCCCACTGGGCGCTCTCGCTCTCATTACCATAGGGGACACCCTGGGTCTTGCTTCTCCTTTGTTGTCTGTCTCCCCACTTGAGCGAAGGATCGTGAGGTCAGGAGTTTAGCCTGAGCACCGCGTCCCCAGCACCCAGATGCCTGGCGAGAAGGTGCTCAGGGAATAGCCACTGTGCGTGGCGATGGCAAAAACCCACCCTTGTCCAGGCGGACCTGAAATGTCGGAGGGGTTTCTACCCATCGAAGGCAGACCTTAAACAGGTGTTCAACCTATTACGGTCCATGCTGCATACTAAGTTTGATTGCTGATAGAAAGCAAATCTTCTTGGTGTTGCTACTTTTGGAAATCCCACTTGCAATCCTATAGCACTGATTATTTGTATCTGTGTTGCATGTTACAAAATGTGGGTGGATTGTGTCCTATCTCCACAACAAAGTTTCCATCTCGAGGCTGATGGATCCTCACTGCGGTTTTGTGGGTGTTGTTTTCCTGAGGCTCCTGGGACGACTCCCTCCACCAGGAGGGAGAATCTTACGGTAAATGAGTCTAAATGAGCTCCCTTATAATAAAAGGCATAGCTCCTCTACCGGTCTCCCCATTCCGCAACTTTTTAAATTCATGGCACTTTATTTAGATGTGTTTATGGTGCTGAAAGTTGCTGACTTGTGCCCAGGTTGGTCGAAAGAGCCTTGGGACCTGCCTGGCCGGGCGGGAGCCGTGCTCACAGCAGCCCTCTATGTTCTAAACCCAGTATTGGATCTTTAACATTGTTGATCCAAGAGCCGTCCCTATATCCCAGCCTTCCTGTAAACTGAGCGCATTCGAGGCTCACCTCCTCCCAACAGGTGTTCATGGGGAAGCATCCCTCCCATTATGGTCTTCTTTCTGTTTCCAAGGAAACCGGTTTGTTCCGTGGGAGCAGGAGCATGGGCAGATCCCACCTGAAAGCAGAATCAAAGGTTGGGACTCCATGGGCCACGGCTTATCATCACTTCCTCTGTGCCCAGCCGGGGAACAAAAGCAAAACAAAACAAGCCAAGAAACTCTCGTTTCTTTAAATTATAAAAGTAACCTGTGGTCCCAATAAAAGCAGAAAGCGAAACTGACAAGGAATGAGATCACGTAGGATGAAGGGTAAGATCACCTTCTCCGTTCCCGACCTCGTTCTGCGCGGATGGGCATCCAGGTGTCTGTCTCAGCTCGGGACCTACCGGGCATTGTCAGACCCTCCCCCAAAGCCTCTCGGTGCTCTGTGACACGAAGGTACCGTCACTTATTTAACCAAGCCCCTTGGAATGGTTCGCAGCTCACTCTTCTTATAAACGGAGCTGAAACGAACATTCTCGTACGTAGATCTTTGGTCAGTGAACGGCTGTGTATTGGGTGGGTAGATCGAGGACACAGAGTTGGATCCCACGATCCAACTGGGTGGGGTGGGTAGTTGGGCACCCACGAAGGTGCCCGCCCGGCGTTTGTGGAGGGGACCGCTGCGGGCAGGTGGACGCCGCGCCCTTGCCGATAATGGTGCTGCCGCCCCAGAGAGGCTGTGGGTGACTCCCCTGTCCCAGAGTACAGGACTGCCGGCCCTGCTTGCCCTGAGGCTCAGGCAGGACGTCTCCTGAAACCAGAGCACAATAAATAAATTAGACCCCTTGACATCGGATCCTAGTAAAGATCACATACTGGCCTAGAAGTGGACCCCTCCCACTTGAAGAGGTTCAGGTGGTTTCGGGGAGCCGCTCTGGATGGGCAGCCCTGACCTGCGGATACAACACGGGGACGGAGACCGCGTGGCCTCCAGCAGAGAGCACGGGCACGGCCCCATGACCGCCTGCTCCGTGGGCCTCCCTGGGCACGTGTGGCAGCACACCCATCAGGGGACTGTCTCCACGGGCGCACCTGACAGAGCGCCACCTCCCCACGTGGGATATTGTGCTCAGCCAGCCCCAGCAGTAATGGCTTAAACATCCCGCAGCCGAAATACCCCTCAGGACAGAGGCCGAACGGGAAAGGAGTAGGGTTGCCCTGTGAAGGTAACAGCAGGACCGTCTGGCACCTTCGTGATCCTGTGCTCTGTGGGTGGCGGTGGACGAGGAGGGGAGTTGCTAGATGCGGGATGTGTTTTAAATTTTGTTCCGGAATAAGTTGAAACCCGTAGAGAAGTTGTAAGAACACAAAGAACTCCGGTCGATCGTGTTCCCTGATTGCTAATTGGTAACATTTCACACATTTCGAAGATTTATTTACTTATTTTAGAGGGGGGCGGGGGCAGAGGGAGAGGGAGAATCTGAAGCAGACTTTGCGAGAAGCACAGAGCCCGACAAGGGGCTCGATCCCCCGACCCATGACATCATGGCATGAGCCAAAACCAAGAGTTGGACGCTTAACCAACTGAGCCCCCCCCCCGGGCGCCCCTCAGATCTTTGTTCTAGCCGATCGCTGTTGGGCAAGTTACTCCTCTGACCCCGGTGCTTTTCCATCTGATTGGGAGACCTCAAGTCCTTTCTTCACTCCTATTAAGACCTCTGTGTCTCTGGAGCGTCCCCCGGGCTGGAGCTCAGGGAGCTCCTGACGTTGGTCAGGGCGATCAGGACCGGGGTTGGTCTTTACCTCTGGGCTGAGGTGTCGTCTGCGGGCTTTCTCCATCGTAAAGTTACTCGTCTCCCCTTTGTCATGAGGAAGTCATTTTTGAAGGACGGTAACCCGAGACGAAGTTAATTTGTTTCTGTCCATCAGGCTTCCCTTTGCTGGTTTTATTGTGCATTGGTGATTCTCGGCTGATTCTTCTGTCCTCCTGCATTTACTAGGTGGCATTCTGCCGTGGGAGCATATGTTCCTTTCTCTTCCACTTACTTACGTGTGTGTGTCCGTGAGGACACGTTATTTTATCCCAGGGCTCACTGCCATTACTCCCGGTGTTCATTTAGAGACTCATGTTGCCCCACTAGGGCTTGGACGTGTCCCCATCAGTGTACTTGCTCGCCTCCTAGGACAAGATGTCCCATGCTCTGTGATCGGGCATATTTGGGACTGGCCAGTCTGGTGTTTGAGGGCTTCTCCTGTGCCTTGTACGACATTTAGCGGCGTATCTGGCCCCTCCCCACCGGACGCCGGCGACACCCACACGTACACACCTGTTGTGACGACCAGAATGTCTCTACTTTGTCACGTGTCCCTCGGACGGCAGGATCCGGGACGGGCTCGGTTCCGGAAGCCGGTTCCCATGGCGACTCCGATCCGGAAGGATGCGCCCAGCCCCGGCCACACCGCAGGCCCCAGCTCGATGTTCATGCTGCCCGGGTTCCTGCCCACCCTGAGCTGGTCACCGGGCCTCCTAGAGGTCACCCCCACTGCCCTCACCCCACCCCACGGTGGACGGGTGGCCCTGGGTGGGGGAGGGGGCGGGGCGTCTGTTTTCAAGCATCATCATTGCTTTCTTCCCCGATAAAGCCTTTGGAGCAGAAGTTCGGGATGAGCTCTTTCTGTGCGGATGCTCTCTCTTTGCGGGTGGGCGGCGGGTGCCCCAGATGGGATCTGTCTGGAATGATTACTTATTGAGTGTGTGCTCCACGCACGAGGGAATTCTATGCACTTCCCCACGTGACAGCCGGTGTAAGCCTGTGTGACGGTCCCTCTGCTGTGGCAGTGAGGGTGCTGATGGTCAGAGGTGGGGAGGCTCGTGCAGCAGACGGAGGGGGAGTCCGAATCCAGGACTGGCGGGTGTCAAGGTCCATGCTCTCACCGTGGAGCTGGAAACCCTCTACCTGGTTGATGCTTCTAGACAGTGTGGGGAGTGGGCGCGGGGGGAAACTTGGATTCCCAGGGAGTGGGGGCTGTACCTGCAACGCGCTTCACAACCGGTTTCTTAAGCGGAAGGCTGAGGACTTGCACGTCGTCCCGTCCGGTCCCTTAACACAAGCCCAGTTTTAGGGACTAGTGTTCCTTCAAACACACGGTCGGCGGTCTCTGCTGTTGGAAATGTTTCTGTTACTAGAGATGGATTTTACTAAAGCTTGATGTCCGGGCGCCCCGGTGGCTAAGCGTCCGAGGCTTGGATCTCAGGGTCTCGAGATCGAGCCCCACATCGGGCTTTGCACTCAGCACAGAGTCTGCTTGAGATTCTCTCTCTCTCCCTCTGCGCCTCCCCTGCGCAGGCTCACTCGCTCTCTCTAAAATAAATCTTCAAACAAAAAGCTTGGCATCTGGCGGCGTATCCTGAGAAAATAGACACACGCACGGAGACTCATGTCCCAAGATGAGCCAGGCGGCGCTGTTGGGGAGCATGACAGACTGGAACCCTCCCACGTGGACAGCACCGTGGTCCCCACGGCCACGTGGACAGACCCCTCGCAGGCGCTGAGACATCAAAGAAGGGTCGTGCCCGGGAGATATTTACGACGTAACCTGAGGCTGCACCAGCCCGATTGCAAAACCGTCTGTCCTGTGATCCTAACTATGTCAGTGTGTCTATTTATAAATATGTGTGCAAAAGAGTACTAGAAGGGCACACTCTGGGGTTTTAACCGATAGGGGACTTGTCGGCGATTCTCAGTTTTTTTTTTCCCTTTGTCCCTTACTGTTTTCAAACGTCACAATGAAAACTTATTTTCATAATAAAAAGAGACTAGCATCTCTGGGTGTGTGTGTGTGTGTGTGTGTGTGTGTCGGGAATTTCTGCTTCGCGTGGCCCCGCCCCTCTACCTTTGCACGTCCCTGTCCTCACGCACAGGAAAGAAAGTGGACTTCCCTAGGTCGACTCCACCCTGGACAGAGTCCTCCTCCTTTTGAGAGCTCAGTGAACCGCCCCTCACAGCGCGCCTGGGCGTGTCCTTGCTGGTCCTTGCGGTGCTGGGCACAGGGGGCCGGGCACCTGTCACCGTTGTGGGGCACGCCGTAGGGACCTGCGCCCCACCCCCCACCCCCATGTGCTTTCACTTGCCCGAGCCCATGATTCCTGGTCCTGGATACCAGACGGGAGCCTGGCAGACAAGGAGGGCGGAGGGAAGCTGTGAAGAGTCACCAGCCAAGCATCGGCGCGGAGTGGAAGAGGCCGTGCTGAGGGCCTCGCTGGATTTTTTTCCTGAGCATGAAGAAAACCGAGTGTGGTGGAAAGTGCCACCAGCGACACTTCCCCGGGGCTCCCTTACGGAGCAGCCGAGCAGGTGGGCAGGACAGAGCAGGAAGGATGAAGGAGCTGGGGCCCTGACCCCCTAGGAGCTCTGGGGAGGAGAGGCAAGAGGACGTTCCCATGACAACAGCAGCGGGGCCTCTGGATACGGGGGGACCCAGGTAGGGGCCTTGCAAGAAGCCTGGAGGACCGGTTGGTGCCACCACTGTGTTACACGCGGAGAAAAGGAGGCCTAGCTTCGCTCAGGTCCGAACACGTGGCATCCCTCGGCTGTCTTCAGTCCACCAAAGGAGGATTGCGTCGTTTCTAAAATGGCTTTTATTTCAGTTTTGGACAGAATGATACCGCTTTATCGATACTGCCTTCGTCAAAGTCATAGGCTACATTTAAGGAAAATATAAATACAGATGAGCAAGTGAAAATGGAGTCTTCCAAATGGCCTCTCTGGTCTGAAGTAGAGGCAGAAAGGCGGGCCGCCCTTTGCCTTGAATCTTGTCACCCGTCTCTTGGGCCGAGTTCAAGGACGGGAGTCCGCTCGGGGACCCTGGAATCTGTGGTTGACTTTCAGGAACTACTCGATGCAGTCTCTTGTTTTATTTTTTTTTTTTAAGATTATTTATTTATTTGAGGAAGGGAGACAGAGAGAGAAAACGGGACCAGGGAGGGCGGAGAAGCAGACTCCCCGCTGAGCAGGGAGCCCGATGCAGGACTCGATCCCGGGACCCTGGGATCGTGACCTGAGCCGGAGGCAGACGCATCACGGACTGAGCCCCCCAGGCGCCCCTCAGTGAGTTATTTTTAGAATTTTAACTCCTTTGGAAAGGATTTGCAAGGACTGAAAATATCTTTTCATTGAAACTTGGGCGTCAACAGTTTATAACGCGGATTTCTTTCTAAAGTGACTTTGCCTCGGCCTAACTGAACAGCACTATCACCTACGTTCTTATTACCTCGAATAGAGCCACGTGGTTACACGGAGCAGTGACTTGCGGCTCTGTATCTCCTTCATTTAGAACAGAACTGGAAAAAATCGTTAGATTTCCATGCTTTTTCACGAAAATTCATCTAGTCTAACCCTGGTTCTGCCCCAGTCTGAACTGAGTTTAATTTCCCCCAGACTTACTGCGAATGCCCGACTAGGGGGCTTCAGAGGGTACTTGGATCAGAAGGCATCTCGTGTCGCCCCTATGAAGCCACGGATCCTGGACCCTCGCAGCCTGGAAGATTCTCGGTGCTGGGAAGCTTCTAGCTGGCAAAGAAGCAGACGCCCTGGGTTCAGGTCCGGGCTCCAGCCGTTTCCATTTGCTGGATGCTGGGCTAGCCCTTGTGCATTACTGAGACTCGTGCCCCTCATCTCTTTGGGGGACAGTGACACCTGCCTCGGAGGGCGTTCATGTTGGGCCCTAGCACGGCCGCCGCGGTTTTCAGGGCCCGGGTGTGGTCCTGGGGCCGTCCCCCTGCACACACACACCTCTCCCCCGGAAGTCCCAGGAAACTTCAGAAGTCCCTTAAAACCTCAGCTTTACATCCTTACCTTGGAAAATGCCCTGAAAGTGGACCTGAGAGAGCTCAGAGCTCAGAAGTCAGTTGATGGAAGGTAAAGAAAGAAGACCAAGGTGGCCGGGGAGCCCCTGGCTCAGAGCCCTCCCCTCCCTACCCTACCCTGCTGGCTTCTCTGCCAGCGTTTGGGCCCCCCTCAGCCCTGCTCCGCTGTGCCCCCGGGGGGAGCTGGGTCATCCTACACCGTGGACAGCGCTGGGGGGCGAAGAACTGGAAATAGCCCACTTTCCGTCTTTCCAGAGTGGTCTGGGCCAAAGGGAAGTTTAATACTAACTAATTTAATACTTTAATACTAACCCAGAAGGAGATGCTGAGCCTGTAAGTCATCCAGCGGGGCGTGCCCCATGCGTCAAGTGGGAGCGAGCCGGACATAGGGAGGGAACCCCCACGGCCAGAAGCCACGCTCCCCAGAGTGCAGATCGGGGCCACGGAGATGACGTCCCCTCCACCCTGATGGTTGTCATACTCCTTCCTTTTGGTCGGCTTCTCGCTCATTGCAGGGGAGTATATAATCCTGGCAGCAGGACTCCAGGAATGCCGGAATGTTCCATCACGGCCCCAGGGGTTTTACCCCAGGCCTCGGTGCCCAGCAGTCAGAGATCAGGGGCTGGGCGCCCTGAGGGAGCGCTCCTGTCCGCCTCACCTCTGCAGAGAAGCGCCTCACGGTATTGACGTGAATTATGTTCTCCGTAATATTACCGTTTTATTTTTAAAAGCAATGAGCTGCTTAGTTTCTTTTGCAACAGAAAAGAGGAGAGAGGATTCAGGGGCTGGCTCTTCCCACTGGATCATTCCTGCTGCGTCTTACCCGTGATGAGGCTTGTGTTTCCAGATTCGCAGGCCTGAGTCAGGGTCCAGGGGGCCCCCGTCCCTGGTGTCTCCAGCCTGTGGACGGAGGGTGCCTCATTCCTCACGAGCACACCCCGAGGGGGCAGGCACAGAGGGCCAGGACCTTTCCGGGGGGGGGGGCTGTCCTTAGCCTGAGCCAGGCCTATGCTCTGAGGTCGGTGCTACTCACAGACCCCACCCCCATTTCACAGATGAGGAGACTGAGGCATGGGCCTACTGTGCCAGGTTCCCACAGCAGACTACAGCCCAGTCTGATTCGAGAGCCTCCCCGCCCCCGGTCTGCCAAGGGAGGTCATCAGTGGTACTCTAACATTCTTAGAGGGGAAGGTGAGTCTCACCTCCTATGGAACCTACCTGAGGTCACAGAGGGGGGCTCTGCGGGGGTTACACTCCCAAGGTCACCTCCAGCCTGGCATGACTCCAATCCCCGCCCAGGAAACCACAGGCCCAGGGAAGAATCTCCCCCTGGCTGAGCCCTGAGCTGCGGGGGGCAGAGACCCAGGCCTGTGCCCCGGGCTGAGATCTCACACCCTTACTTGCTTCCAGGATGAGCCCCCGCACTGCCCAGGTGGTGACTGATGGGGCATCTCCCGGTGCTAGATGTCCCTTCAGCTGCTGGCTTCAGAAGGCATGGTGGAAGGTGGCCAGCCACCCGCTACCGAGCATTTCTCTTTGTGCCTTAGTAGTCGCTGAAGTCCTCTCCGTGTAGCCCCAGACGCGTGTCCCCCACCCCCGACCCCGCCCCGAGATTGCTGCTCCGTGTAGTGGCTTCTTGCCTTTCTGTCTTGGGGGTTTGCTGTGTCGCCGGCCAGCAGGCTCTGCTGGGGCCGGGCAGAGCAGCCAGCGTGGGCTCCGAGGTCCTGTCCCCTCCTGGAGCACCGTCTGTGTCTGCCCCTGCCCCGGGCCCGGGCCCGCCAGCCTGGCCTGCTCCGGGAATCCGAAAGCCGTGGACTTGGCCTGGTGACAAAGCACATCTTAGCTTGTAATACTGAAGACTATATATAGATCTGTAGGGGGTGGCCACAAGCGGCGGGCAGGGGAAGGGCCAGTTTAAAGAAAAATGCATTCGGGCCGGCAGGGAGGTTCAGTACCGGGGCCAGACCTGATCTGGGGCAGGGAAATTGATAAGCAGACTTGAGCTGTTCGAAATGTTCCAGAGAAGCTGATGTGGGTGTTGCAATCCCGGAGGAATCTCCCTCCCCGACGCTGAGCATAGAGAAAAGTTCAGGAACACGCTGGATTTGGCATAGGACAAGGTAGACAGTATTCTAAGGAATCATCTGGACCCCCTTGTAGTTTCTAAATCCGTTTCTCTTTCATGTTAATGCGTGCGTCCGTTTGAATTTTGACCTACAGACAAAAGACCCTTTTTCGTTGTTGAAATGTCACCCTTCCGGGCTCCCTCGCCCGTCAGCCGTATTTGAATATTTAATTCGGTTTTGTGGAAGTAGAACTTCCATGCAGTGAAATGTGAACTCCCGGAAAGAGATGAGTAGGTTTCTATAAAAATGCATGTGAGTTGCAAGTGCGTCCCTCACTCCTGATTGGCTGAGGGACCACCACGGGGTGGCCGGGAGGTGGCCAGCAGGGGTGGGGACCTGCCCCCAGGGAGCTGGGCCTCCAGGCTGGCCCTGCCTCCCCTCCGGTGGGGACAGGCCTTGTGGGACTGGACGATCCCCGTTCCTGCTCCTGCATTCAGTCCCTTGCAACAGGGACTTGACCCCGCAGCTCACCGCCTCCTGCCAGGCAAAGTTGGCACCTGGGAAAAGGGACAGGGAGGGAGCAAGAGAGCTGAGGCCGCTTAGTCAGGACCAGCTGACGTTCAGAGGCCACAGGAGCTCCCGCTCTGAAGTTGTGAGCGCCGCTGAGCCGCGGACACAGATTTCTGAGGGACTTGGCAGACGGGCCGGGATTCGGGGAAGGCTGGGGCTCTGGGCGCCCCGCGTTTCATCTCACTGTCCTGGGAGCCCAAGAGCGGGCGGGACTCTGTCCAGCCTGTTGGCCTGAGGCTCCTTCCCCCACCTCGCTGGTACCGGAGTGGGGAGCCCATCGGGGGGCGCTTGCATCAGGCCCTGGGAGGGGGCTGATTGGTAGCGGGAGGCAGAAGCAGCGCCCCGGCAGCTTCCCCCCTCCCCTGCCCGGAGACAGCCCACCCTGCCCGCCCGGCTCCCCACACCTCTGCACAGCCCGCTGCTGGTGGGGCCCAGCCCGCCGGGGACAGTGGGAAAGCCAGGGACAAGCTCCCCTTTCAGGACACCGTCTCACTTTAAAATGCCATCTTGTCCCTCTGACTGCTTTTTCCGTGCTGTTGAGGTAAGGTGGTTTGGTTTGGTTTTGTCTCTTTGAAAGCCCCCTGTGTTCCCCGAGGGGCTGCCCCCTGTTCCCATCACTTGGTCGCTGGGGCAAAGGACATTGCCGGCCCCGGGGATTTCTGCTTGACGGTCCCTTTGCCTGGGAGCGCGTCCTGCCGGGTGGCCTTGCACGGCACCGGGGAGATGAAGCTAGCTTGTCATTTGGTAGGGGAGGGGAGCCAGAGGATTTTGTGACTGTGCTCCTGCTCTGCCCCGTCTTCTCAGTGTTTGAAATTTCAGCAGATCCGTACCTGTTCGGGTCGACTCTCCCTGGGCCTTGGGGAACTGAGCTGTGTGCGGGGGTATTGGGGCGCCGGCCGCTGCCCCCCCAGACCCTGGGAAGGGGCCACAGGTGGGCTCACCAGAAGTTAGGGTTTGGGCCGCTGCAGTGGTCTGTGCGGGTGGTCCCGCTGGGAAGCGTCTAGCCCGGAGACCCCGGGGGTGTTTGACACGCGTCCTGACGCTTCCCGAGACAGGTGACTGGGAGGCAGCTCCAACGCCCTGTCCTGGCCCTGGCCGTGCGCCCTGTCTGCCCCGAGGTGTCCTCGCATTTCAAGAACTTCCTGCCATAACCCTGCGTGCCCCGCTGCAGCTGGGCGGCGGGGGGTGCGGGCAGTGGGGGGGGCAGGGGAGGGGGGGCGGCGCGCTCCCGGCTGCTCGCGAGGGCGCGGGACCTGGACTGGAACGCTGCGGCGCTGCCCTTCGCTGTCCGATCTCCATTCAGTGGTGATTCCTCGAAACCCCAGCTGCTCATCTGTCTGTTGCAGGATGTGAAAATCTTCAGCGAGGACGGGACGAGCAAAGTGGTGGAGATCCCGGCAGACATGACGGCCAGGGACCTGTGCCAGCTGCTGGTGTATAGAAGTCACTGTGTGGACGACAACAGCTGGACGCTCGTGGAGCACCACCCGCACCTGGGACTTGGTAGGGAGCACGGGGGGGCCCGGTGCGCGGCCAGGCGGAGCCAGCTGTGTCCCCTCGGTGCCCCTGCCTGGACAGCGCGACCTCTGCGTGCCGTCCCCATTCCACCGCACACCTGTTTCTCCGGCCGTCCCCCCCCCAGCCCTCCCCCACCTGCTGCTTCCAGAATCTTGCTGCTGGTGCATCCTCCAGCCGGAGGGCACATCCGGCAGCGGCCGTTCCCGAGGACGCACACATAGCAGGAAGGTTCTCTCTGTGACTTGGCTGGAGAACCGGCTGTGGCAGGTGCTCAGAGCTGGCTGCGCAGGTGCAGGCTGATGGGGGGCGGGCACCGTCCCAGCGTCCCCGTGCAAACAGCTGTGGGAGTGGGGTGCCGCGGTGACGGCTGCAGAAGTTGCAGGGTGCAAGTCCAGCTCGGTTCACAGTGTTTGCACAGAGGGCACACGTGCATGTGTCTCATGTGTAGGGAGCAAGAGAGTATTTTGAAACAGGTACATAACACACAGCGTTAAGGCAGGAAGTTCTAGAAATGCGAGGACACCTCGAGGACACCAGAACTTAAGGTTTTGGAGGTTTCTTGCTTGGGTGATCTATTTCAGGTCAAGAAGCTTTTCAGACTTTTGTTTAAATTCTTATCAGAGGGCGCCTGGGTGGCTGAATGGGTTAAAGCCTCTGCCTTCAGCTCAGGTCATGATCTCAGGGTCCTGGGATCGAGCCCCACATCAGACTCCCTGCTCAGCAGAGAGCCTGCTTCCCCCTCTCTCTGCCTGCCTCTCTGCCTACTTGTGATCTCGTTCTCTGTCAAATAACTAAAATCTTTTTAAAAAGAAACTCTTATCAGATAACGGATGGTGCTTAACAAAATCATAGGCACGCACCTAAAACCAGACTTTTCTCCGAGTCAGCAATCATACCTCTTCCATGTGCTGAAGGAGAAAGACTGCACAGATCACAGAGTTCTTCACGTCGTTCTGAACTTTTCTCTTGACCCTTTTTGGAGGATGAATAGATGAAATTTAAACTTCCAGGTCTGGAATATTCTTGTAATGAAATAGTGTTCTTCCGAACGGTGTTATACAGTCTCAGCCTCAATGGTGCTATGTAAGTTTGAGTTGGCATTGTTTTTTTTTTTTTCCTTAAAGATTTTATTTATTTATTTGTCAGAGAGAGAGAGAGAGAGTGTGTGCACAAGCAGGCTCCCCGCTGAGCAGAGAGCCCGATGTAGGGCTTGATCCCAGGACCCTGAGATCATGACCTGAGCTGAAGGCAGATGTCTAACGGGCTGAGCCACCCAGGGGCCCCTAAGTTGGTGTTGTTTTAAGTCACTGTGTTCTAGTTCCCCTGTGCCATCAGATACAGCGTGCAGCTCAGTTCTCTCCCTTTCCTGTTTCGGCCCATCTCCAGTGCACTTGCAGGCCAGCAGAAAGTTCCTCCAGCACCTCCGGCAGCCTTCTCTCGCCACCTGCAGGAGCAGGTGACCCCATTGTCAAGCTCCAGTTTGGGACACCCCCAGATGGACCCTACTTTGGTCTGATGGGGCCACCAGCAGCACCCGCTGATGCCAAGTAACTTAGAAATTAAACAATAGTTGGAACCCTGCGGTGTTTATGGACACGTACACAGGTCACGCGTGGGTATGGACACATGTATACTTGTGTGCATGTGCACACATACACACAAATGAACTTTAAAAACACGACTGTGGACTTGGACCCAGATATGAATATCCTTGAAGCCCATTCAAAAGTCAGAATACAGTTAATTTGAAAGGAATTGTAGAAAGGCCTTTTGCAGATGTCGTAACACATGAGTATGTTTGTCCACACACGTAAAATGGGGACAGATACACACAAAAACTCGAACAAAGTGAGAAATTTTGATTCACGTATTTTTTTGCGGTAGCCCTTGATTTCGCGAACATCATGCCAGAGATAAAGAATTTATATACCGTAAAACTTCAGAAATCATCACCCACGTGAAAAAGAATTTATTCTCTGAAACTCGAAAAAGAAATACACATGCACTCACAGTATTCTTGGGGATATGGTAGTTTTCTGTTTTATTCCTTATTTGTCTTATGCGTAGAGGGACTTAACATACTCTAACGGGGATAAATTTTTTTCAAAGATTCTGTTTATTTGAGAGAGAATGAGAGAGCACGAGTGGGGGTGGGTGAGGCAGAGGGAGAAGCAGCAGCAGGCTCCCCGCTGAGCAGGGAGCCCTATGCGGGCTCAATCCCAGGACCCCGGGATCATGACCTGAGCCGAAGGCAGATGCTTGACCCAGGTTTCCCTAAAGGGGAAAATACTTTCTTATAAAATCAAGTTATAGTGACAAAAAAGGAAAGGAGAAAGGGAAATGATTAAAAAAAAAAAAAAAAGGCAAAGAACACAGATCCTGTTTGACAAAAGGAAGTCGGTGACGATAACTGCATGTGCGTGACCTGCCCTCGTGGGACCCCCCACTCAGCTTCCTCTCTGCCACCAGCTCCAGCGGGCTCGGCGGCATGTGAGCAGCAGGTCCTTAGGCCCGGGCAGCACAGGATGTGTGAGCTTCTAGAGCCAATCAGTCGTGCCATCCCGGGAGGTCTGAGACAGAACCCTCCCGTGGTCTGCAGAGCCTCTGGCCTTCAGGCTCCCGTATCTTCTCTTTGTACTCTTTTGTTTGTGATACAAGCTGTCCTTTTTTTAAAAATCTGTCAAGTTGCTGTTGAGGCAAAAATCCTGTTCTTCCCAGTATTCGGTAGTATCTGAGAGTCAGCAGTGGGGACAGCAGGGGACAGTGGCCGTCCAGGAGCCTGCTGCACACCACTGTGGGGCAGGTACCGCGGGCGTGCCCGTCAGAGAACCGCATGGTGTGTCAGTATCGAATCCCCGCCATCAGGCATGAGTGTGCTTGCCTGGTGCAGAATTCTTTAATGCATGATGTTCTGGGGTGCCTCTGAGTCCTGGCATGCAGCCAGGGGACCCCCACTCTCAGGCAAGGCCGTCTAGCCCCACGTCCCCAGTTACTGAGAGCACCGTTTGGAAAGTCGCTTTCTCGGTTGTGCATTGGGGATGCTCTGGGGACCTGTGCGTACATGAGGCCCACGGTTTGGGTGCCAAGCAGACAGCACTGCAGATCTGGAAGGCTGATGTTAGGTAGACCATTGCCCCCGACAACTGAGGCATAAAAGTGAGCTAATTCCAATGGCACTTGGAGCCCGTATGTAGCCTCAGGTGTGACGATTTCAAGGCACAATTACGACACTGATCTTTGCAGGTAAAATATTAGATCCTTAGCGATATTAAACATTTTCCCAGGCCGGAGCGACGTTCTGTTTGCACTAGAAGACGACACGTGTGTGGCCGCAGCCCGCTGGTAGGGGTGGGGGAGGGGAGCAGGTGCAGAGGCGCCCGCTGGTGCTCAGTGGGCAGCGTCTCTGCCTGGTGGGAGTGTCCCCACCCCCTCTGAACCATGCTGCTCTCACGGCCGGCTCAGTGCCTTTCTTCAGCCCCAGCGGCAGCTCCAGAAGTCATCTACCACGCGAGTGGACAAACGATTTCTTTTAAGGGATTTTGTGAAACTGGAACCGGGGGCACGCAAACGGCATCCCGGAGCCCCCTTGGCGTGGCAAGTGTGACTGCGGCTAAGCTGCATCCCCAGGAGGACAGGGGCGCCCCGACCCAGGCCCTGGGTGACCACAGGCCCTATGAGCAGGGGAGCCCGCTCAGCATGGAGCACAGTGATGGGAAGACAGCTCCTGCCAAGTCCAGGGATTTGGGGAATTCTGTCGTTGTGAGAGTCAGGTTGCCACCTTCCAGGAAAAAGCCTGAGCTCTGTCTTGGGGCTGCTGGTCACCTTTGCGCGTGTACCTGGTCGGGCGAGAAAGGCGTGGCAGTCACCCTCTGCAGGGCTTGGCCACAGGGACACCGCCATCCGGACGTGCGGACAGGTGTCGAAAGAGAAACAGCACTTGTGTTCAGCCCTCGGTGCTCAGAAGGGCCTCCGGGGGCTGACCTTTCCCATCTCCTTGTCATTCTGTGCAAAAGTCCCCGGAATGCTGTCCTTTCCCCACTGCGGTATTTAGAAGGAAGGGGGCTCATCGGGCGCATCGATGTCAGGGTTGTTTTCCGTGGCAATTCCCCCTTGACTGTGTACACAGTCCCCAGTCCTGCGGAGCCCGGGACAGCTGTTAGAAACCCACCGACAGTGGGAGCTGCTCCCTGTGCTGGGGGTTGGGGGGCTGGGGGATGGGGAGGCAGGGCAGGATGCTGACGCGAGCCGGGGCGGGCAGCTCAGGCTTCTGCCAAGGACTCAAGTGTCCCCAGCACACTTTAAGGCAAAGATCTGCCTTTTTGAGTTGTGCGATCCGTAACCATTTTGCGTGTAGAGTAGGGTCGTAGGATAGATCCTGGATTTCAAGTGGCAAACATTTTAACAAAGACAAATCCCCTTTGAGGAGTGTCTGATTCTTCCATTGCAGAAAAAGTCCTCAGGAACACCCTGATGAAGTGTCACTTTCGCTCGTGATTACAGGAAGTGTGTGGATGGCAACGGGATTATCTAATAGGCTCGCCCAAGGTCGTTTGAAAATACGTGCTTTTAGGGGCGCTCGGGTGGCTCAGTCGGTGAAGCGTCTTCCTTTGGCTCAGGTTGTGATCCCAGCCCAGGGCCCTGGCATGGAGCCCCGTGTTGGCCGCCCTGCTGGGCGGAGAGCCTGCTGCTCCCCCTGCCGGTGCTCTCTCTGTCTCTGTTAAATAAGTAAA
>CM053614.1:86039601-86075264 GCA_028646535.1 Procyon lotor | reverse complement strand
GGCCAGCCCGGCCCCCTCTGTGGCTTGAGCCCCGGAGGGATGCTGACTCGGTTTCCAGAGTGTGGGAGTCAGCGTCCAGGCCGGCCGTGGGGCAGCCGCTGGATTGTCGCCAGGCCAGTGCACGTGACGGCAGGGACTTCGGGGAACAGGTGCAATGCGTCCATCGCATGCACCATATACATGCACCATACAGGTGCATGTATTTCCAGTGAGAAGTGCAGCCGAGAAATGGAAGATTACAGCTGCAGGCCTCCAGGGCTGGGTGCTGGGGGCTCACCTTGCAGGTTGGTGTCCTTGCACACTCCTGCTTGCACGCCGTCCTCGTGGTGTGTGAGCACGCCCCGCGGCGGGAGAGGGGCCCGCAGACCGTGGCCGGGCGTGCGTCATTCCTGCCGGGAGAGAGGAGGGCGGGCCTCGGGGGGACCCCAGGCGAGGGCGCTGAGGCCCAGGCCCTCGTGGAAGCCGACCCCAGAGCAGGAAGCAGAGCTGAGATGTTGGCAGGCTAGGGACAAGGATGGGACAGGCTGTCGGGGGGAGACTGCAGGACGTCTGGACCAACCCTGCACACACCAAGGCTGCAGGGGTGGCGCGGGCCGAGCGTGGCCGCGAGCTCTTCCCTCTGAACCTTAGGTTCCAGATGTTCTTCTAGTCTTCACTTTGAATGTTGGGTTTAGGAGCTTTGATATGGCAGAGTCTTAAATAAAAACGCTTTCGCATGGGTTTTGTGGCTTTTTTAAAGATCTCATTTATTTCTTAGAGAGACAGCGAGCACGAGAGAGCGAGAGAGCACAGGCAGGGGTGGGAGCAGGAGGCAGAGGGAGCTGAGCAGGGAGCCTGACGCGAGGCTCGATCCCAGGGTTTTCTTGGGTGCCCGTGGTCTTCCTGCGCACTTACTCTGTAGGACCAGTCCTCTGCGGAGCCTCGGGGAGGAGTGTGTGCAGTGTGCTCAGACTGCCCCCTCGGGACAAGCTCAGGGAGCGCCTGCCGTCTGCCGTGCGTGGGAGGTTCTCCCCCACGAGGCTGACCCCCTCTTCCACAGGAGCCCCGGCACCTGCAGCTGCTCGGGGGCCTGGAGGACAGCAGCGTCTTCTCCCTGATCGCCGGCAGGAAGCAGTACGGCGCCCCCACCGACTACGGCTTCTGCATAAAGGTACCGCACCCCTGCCCTGTGTGGGGGCCGCCGCTCGCCGTGGCATCCCACGGGGGACTTCAGGATGAAAGCAGAAACTCCTGTCTTGGCGCGGGGTCGTTCGGGTTATTTTCTAACAGAAACACGGTTCCCGGTGCGTTGATTGATTCCCGGTTGCTCACGCCGTGTTGCTCCCTGAGTGCCTAGCACCTTCGGGAGAAGCAGAGGACGCGGCGGGCAGTGGGTCACTGGGCTCCGCGGCTCAGTGACCCCTGGCCTGTCACTTGGGTGGCCTCCGAGAGCCAACACTTTCCGTATGGGCTTCTGGTCCCCGGGACAGTGGGTGTGTCCCCCGCCCTGCCCTCTATGCACACGAGTGTGAGAGCGTGGGCTCACACGTGAACACAGAGGTGGACGCACACGTGTGCTCACGTATGTGTTCATGTGTGCACACCTGTGGGAATGGAGACGCACGCACATGCATGTGTGTGCACCTCTGTGTGAATACAGGGAGATGCACACGTGTGTACGTGCACACACACACCCCGAGTGCAGGGCCCGCTGTCCCCTGCGGACGCCGTGATGTCGGGCCCAGTCGAGGTAGAGGCTGCTCACTGCGTGCACACGGCACACCGGCTGCTCCGCTAGGGGCTCTCCCGCCGTCCTCCCTCTGCGTCTTCCTGGGGGCTTGTCGGTGGGAGCCCAAGCAGCCCGTTGCTCCCATCCAGTCCCCCGGCCGGGCTGACCTCCGATCCCGGGTCAGGGAGCAGGGGGCACACTGTTCCCCCAAATACCAGCCTGTTCTTCACCTGGTGAGGCTTCTCGGGCTTGCAAGGAGCAGGAAGCTGGGGCCCGAGGGGTGCGGGAGAGTGGCGGGAGGGAGAACCCCTGGGGGGCTGGGGGCTACTGAAGCCCAGGAGGCCAGCGTCCCCCCACCCCACCAGCGCACACCTGCAAGGATTCTCCCCCTCGCCAGGTAAACCCTGCCTCTGCTTGGGGGCACCTACCATCCCCCCACAGCGGCATGTGTGACAGTGACCCCCGCCTGCCCCAGGCTGCTTGTCCCCCAAGTTCCCCTTCCCTGGGGTGACGCTGGCCGCAGTCTCTGGACCTTCCATGGGTCCGACCTTGGGGCCACCCAGATACGCCACAGGCTGTGACCCCCTCATGGGCTTCTCCCCTCGCTGGCCGAGCCCCACAGGGGCGACCACCTCGGTCTTCCTCGGAGGCCACCAAATGTCTTTTCGCCCATAACTCTGGGCCCTGCTCTCCCCAGCCAGACCGAGGCACCCCCTTGTCCCCACGGTACCCACCGCCTTCCCTTGTGAGAGTTTGTCCCCTCCGAGGTCCCCCTGTTGGAGGCTGGCCGAGCCCTGGTGACTACCCCCCACCCAGGCTGGTCCGTGCCGGGCGGAGGACGTGCCCTCTCTGGTCTCATCCTGCCGGCCGTCTGGTGCGCGCCAGGCCCCCAGTCCTGCCCCGCGCGGTCGTGTTCCGTGTTCACCGCTGCGCACTCACGGAGTCCTCTCTTACCTCCTGTAGCCCAACAAAGTCAGGAATGAGACAAAAGAGCTGCGGCTGCTGTGCGCTGAAGACGAGCAGGGCCGGGCGTGCTGGGTGACTGCGTGCAGGCTCCTCAAGGTACGCGGCGTCCCGTGCTCCCCGTGGCCCGCCAGCCCAGCGCGCCCGCACGTCCTTCCAAATGGGGTCCTAGAAGCTTCTCCCAGAAGCTCACATGGGAGAGGCCAGAGCCGGCTTCCGGCCTCGGCCCCTGATGATCGGGGCGGCCCTGGTTTCTCCCGCCGGATGCCAGGAGCGCCCCAGCCGGTGAGACAGCCAGGAACGTCTCCAGACGTGACCGGGTGTCCTTGGGTGGGCTGTGGCAGCGGGCTCTGCGCCGGCTGGGAGCCCGGCGTCTAGGGAAATAGGCGTAGAAGGGCCAGAGCAGGAGCCCGGGAGAGAGAGCACATAGCTCGTCAGGAGGGCTAATGATTTCGGGAACTGAGCTTCAGGCCCTCGCTTCCTGAAAAGCCGGGGCCACGAGGTAAACGTGGCCGGCCGTGCAGGTCCCCACGGCGCCGGACACCTGTCGTGTGTCCTGCCGACACGTCCTTACAGGAACCTGTTGCGCATAACCTCCCGCGGGACGTGCCCTTGGCAGTGACCGCCAGGGGGATTCCGTGTGACTCTGTGGTGAAGGCTGAGCCTATAACAGCAGAGGACACCTTTGTGCACAGCCGTGCCCCACGGGGCTGCAGTCCCTTACGTACGTAAAGTCCACGGGCATTGCACGGGGGTTGTGCAAGGTGAACGTCCAGGCATCTGCAGGAGAAGTGGGTGCGGTCAGCTCTGGCCGACCCTTACCAGGGGTCTGGGAATCTCTTTACGAAATGCCAGCCTTCCCTGAAGCTTCAAGCGGGGCAGGGTCAGGGCAGAGCCACCTAGAGAGACGGGCACGTGGAAGGAAGCATGGATCACGGCCCCCTGGAGATGCAGGAGGGCCCCTGCTCCAAGCACGGGCGTCCTGGAAGCGTCTCTGTCCCAGAACCATGCCGTGTTTTATCTCTGCTGCCGCTGAAACGAAGACGGGTTAAGCGTAAAATGTTACTATTTTGTAGTCAGAGAAGAGACGTTAGTGTGCGTCACTAGTGGGGCACCGTAGTTCGGAGGTGACTCTTTGACAAGCCAGCTTTCCAGGTTATGGGATGTCTGTGCAGAGGCCCCGGGACACGAGGAACGAGGTCCTCTCTGGAGCGTGCTGTGGGAGAATTCCTGGGACGTATCGTTAAGAATTAAAAAAGCGATAACGCTCCCTTTGTTGTAGGAGCAAGGAAAGGAGAAGCTGAAATGCACCTGCGGGTTTGCCGGTGTGCACGGGAGCACTCGGCGAGACTGCTGGGGGGTGGGCACGGACCACACACATGTGGGCGAGTGGGAGGGGCACCTTAACGGTTGCTGTATGCGCGTGATTGTTTTGGATCTTCAGAAACATGGTCTCCTTTGGAAAAAGCAGGAAAGGAAGGAGGCGCCTGTAGGTACCGTAGGATCGGTGCTTTGGGGTAGCATACCGTGAATCCAGGGAGCGAGATCCCCGGGCGTCCTGCGTGAGGCAGCCGGGTCGGTGGAGCAGGACCAGGCACAGGGAGGGAAGCGCGCAGAGCGAGCGGTGACAGTCCTGTCCAGCGTTACCGTTAGCGCCAACGGGAATGCATCCCGTCGGAGGTTAGTGTGGGATCAGGAACGTTTGCGAGCATGTGCTGTGGGCCGGGTCTTCCTCACGTCTAACCTCACGGCTGGGCCGCGTGCCTGCCGTCGTCGTCGTCATCCGCCCTGGACCGCGGACAGAGCACATCCCAAAGGGCCGTTCCCGAAGGAGGTGGGGGCTTGGACCGGACGGCCCGGTGTGGTCGACGGGCTTGGGCCACTGCGGGTGACACGAAGCTGAATGGCACCTTCAGTGCCCCTGGTTACGCACCGTGGCGTCTTGCCGCCCCCGAGCAGGCTGATGGACCTCCCGCCACATGAGGTTGCCTCACCTCGCCACCCCCCCTCCCCGTCCCGTCTCAAGCGGTCTCGGTCTCAGAGCAGGAAGCGAAATCTGAAGACGAGAGCCCCTCGCCTTGCACCCCGACGTTACCTTCAGAATGGGGAGTTTTTCTTCGGGGAGTCAGAGCCGTGGGAAGCCTTATAGAGCACCTTCTGTTCTCTGAGCCCAGCTCCTGTCCTCGCCGCCCGGATGCAAGCATGGACTGAGGTCCCTCACTGTCGTCTCCCTGACGGGACCCAACAGGGAGAGGGTCCATCCATCCGCCCTCCCCGCACCTGCTCTGTGCCGGGTCTCGGTCTGGATGCCATCTTGCCTGGTGCCCCCTGGAACCCCCCCCAGACAGCCAGGACTGCCTGGCACGCAGAACATAACAGACGCTTGGAAAAACTGCCCTGGACGATAGTGGGCACCACCCAGGCTCCTGCGTCTGGCTGCGACCGTTTCTTTTTCGAAGCTCTTCCTCCTGGTGTCCTGGGCAAGGCTGGCATCGCCCCGGGGCCGGCAGGGTCAGCAGGCAGGGGCTGGGACCTCGGAGAGTCTGGGTCTCGGGCCAGAGCCCCAGTGGTCTCACCGGCACAGACTGAGGAGACGCTGGGCTGCACCTTTTCACGGTTGACCAGCGTCTTGTTGGTAGTAAGTGTCGGCGGGTCCCCGGAGCTGTGCCCTCCAACTATCCTGTTCCCCGAAGGGGGTCAGACAGATGTGTCCTCCTGAGGAGGAAGCGTTGCCTCTCTGCTGGCCCCCGGGTATCCAGGAGTCACTCCCAAGCGGTAGTTGATATTACAATAGTTTGCGTTGTATGAAACTCCCAGGGCTTGTTGGAGAGCAACACCTTATTTTCAGTGAACCAAGGACCTTTCGTGCCGCTAAGTACCATCACGGGTCCTCTTTAAAGAGGAGCTTGAGCCTGTGTAGGAGAGGACGGCCACTGCTGTCCCCAGAGATGCTGAGGGGATAAGGCCGGCAGGTACTACCTGCTGCTGTTCCTCTGTCCTCCCTGTCGCATGGTGTTAAGTAATTTCATAGCCACAGGGGAGTCGTGGAGGGAGCATTGACCTTTGTTACCGTGCTCATCTCCCCCTGCCTTCTAGAAGTTTCTGAAACTGCCGTAAAAATTCCTCCCCAGGAGGGAGGGGCGGCTTCGGGAGCAGGGGTTTCTGTAAGGGAGGCGTGCTGTACAGACACACCAGCCCTTGTGTGCAGTTGAACCGTCTGCCAGAGACCGTCGCCCCCTGCAGGACGCCCAGCCCCGCAAGCCCCGCCCTGGCCCGTCCCTCCCTCCCCACCCCTGCCTATGCCCCTCGGCGCTGTGTGCCAGACTTCCTGGCCCCAGCAGCCTGGACCATGGGAACAGGACGAAACAAGAGGGCAAGGAGAACGTACTGAAAGTAGAAACAAAGGCGCGTAAAAACGGGTAACTTTTCAAAGGGGGAGAAGAAACACCTCCGGCACCCCCCTACCTACCTTCATCTTTTAAGTTAAGTCAGAAGGAAACGTGTGCTGCAAAAACAAAAGAAACCCTAAAACTGACTGCAAAATCCAGAAGGAGAAAATCAACCACATTTTTTCGAAAAAAGAGTTTCTCTAAGTTTCTGGGAACGTTTAAGATCTGTGCCGCGCGAACGGTAGCAGTGGGACCCGCGGGGCGTGTGGGGAAGAGAGTCAGTGTCCTGCTTCTGGGGCCACACTGTCCCTCGAGAACTCGCTCAGATTTCCTCGTTGGTACGTCTCCTACGGGACCGTAGCTCCCTCGGGGGCAGAAGCCCATCTTGTACTGGCTCTGTGTTCCTGCATCTGAGCCTTGGCAGTCGTGAACGGTGACCCTAAACCCCTGTGCGTACGTTGACTCTGAGCCACCAGCAGTCGCCGTTCCCCTTCACGTGGGAGCATCTCTGCGGTCCCTCTGCAGCCTGGAGCTGGACATCAGCGCTCCCTGCCCTGCCGCCTTCGCACAAGTGCCCAAGAGTGTCGCGGTCTCGACAGCTGAATACGAATTCGCAGGTGCGAATACGAAATAAGAAACGTTTTGCCCAAAACAGGGGTGAATAATTCTGTGGCCACACGTTCTTCGGTTCAAACCACAGGAGGAAGGACTCAGGGAAGAAGATGGACGGGACCATACGTGTTTCCCCAAAAATCCACTCGCCTAAAATAAAAAGGGAGATACTGATAAGGAATTGGGACTGTAGGTCGTGTACGGAGGGTTAATAACCTAAAAACTGTCATTTAATGCCAGCAGAACTACCGCTCTGAAGGCTGGAGTATGGATTTGTAAGTGGGGGAAACAAATCTGCTGTCGTCTGCATCAGGGATGCCCACCCCGCAGTCCTATCCCCCCGACGTTACTGTGGGTGTGTCTGTGCTCTCGAGAGGCGTTTGCACGGTTTTTCTCCTCCTGTCTGTGTTTCTGCCCTTCCGGGCCCTCGTCTCTGACAAAAGCCGTGTCATCGTACTTTCCCTTCTGATCATCTTCACATCCTAATTGGCGTATTTGTCGGGAAGGATGTCCTTCAGCGGATTATTAGTAATATTTGTGCTTCGCTCTGCCATTTGCTGTTTTCAATTTGTCCCGTCAGCCTGTCTGCATCTTCTTCCCCATTTTAAAAGATTGGTTTTTTGGCTGGGGAGACCCATGGCTCCTGTGACCATGACGTGCGCTCTTCTCCGCTTGTGTGTGTGTCTCTGTCTTTGTCTTCCGCGGCCGTGCTGGGATGTCCTGGGATGTGGGTTTCCCTGGTACCGTGTGCCCCGAGATGCCACAGCCTTTCATCTTTCTGTCCGTTCTGGAAAATGCTTGGCCAGCATCCCCTGGGTGTTTCCCGCGGCCCGTCCCCCGCGTGCCGGGCCCTCTGGTGCTGGCCCAGCACGTCCGTTCCGGACACTAGAGGGCACCCTGTGGGGTTGGAGCTGGCAACGAGCTACCTCTCGAGAACTGTGTCTCCTGGCCCGACCGTCTTACTTTCCCGTGGGGACGAGCGGGGGGGCCGGGGTGCAGGGGGGCCGTTACAGGCACGCAGGACTCTGCTCATCGCCAGGGCCCAAGAAGCACCAACCGCAGGTGGGGGGCAGGCGGTGTATGTTGGAACCCAGAGCCCTTACTTGACCATGACCTTGAGCAGCCTGCCTCATTTCCCTGTTCTGTCTGCTACTTGTACTTGGGGATAAAGGACACGCTTCCTGCCATGGAGACGAGTAAATGAAGCAAAGCTCTTGCAACAGTATCTGGCTTATAGCAGCGTTCAGTAAGGTTAACTGTGGTGCTCAGCCTTCTTTTTTTTTTATTTGAGAGAGAGAGGGAAAGCATGAGTGAGAGGGGGGCAGAGGCAGAGGGAGAAGCAGGCTCCACGCTGAGTAGGGAGCCCGCAGACATGGGACTCGATCCCAGGACGCTGGGATCATGACCCGAGCTGAAGGCAGACACTTAACCGACAAGCCCCCAGGCCCCCTCGATCTTATATCACGTCGTCACTGCCTGCTTCTCCCTTCCCCACCCAGTGTGAGCGAGCCGGTGAGCTGCTCCCGTCCGCAGGGGACAGCTGTGCAGGGGCGAGGCTGAGCGCCCACGGGGGCGGCTGGGGTCATGGCTCCCTGCTCCGTGCTCTGCACGGTCCTTCCCTGCACGGGTCTGCCGCGTTCCGGGGCTTGGGAGGCTCTGACCCTGGCCTTCCCCTTGCAGTACGGGATGCTGCTCTACCAGAACTTCAGGATCCCGCCCCCGCGGAAGGCCTTGCTCCCCTCCTTCTGCACACCGGTGGTGAGTACAGCCGCTCGGGATGTGAGCATCACGGCTGAGTGCGGGTGGTTTCCGGGGAGACGGGTTTGTCCGGCCGGCGGTGTGACTGCTGGGGACGGGGCGTGCGCCGGCAGGGCGGTGGCTCTGCTCAGGTGCTCAGGGACTGTCACCAGCCACGTCTGGCTCTCGCCCGGGGCGGCCGTGGCACCGTGGCCGCCGGCGACCCTTGGGCTGGAGGCTTTCCTGGTGGGAACTTAGAGCTGGGAGTGTCCTTGTCCTCAGGATGTCCTCTGCTTCCCAAAGGTGCAGGAGCACTTGGTCCTCTCCAAACACGACCCTTTAGCTCCCCCAGGCCTGCTCCTGGGAGGGGCCAGCTGTGCACAGGGAGCGTCCCTGTGTCGCCCAGAACTGGGGCCCTGGGGGAGGGACTCGGTGGCTGCTGGGGGCCTGCGAGGGACCCCACCGCCTCCAGCGGAGTTTGGGCGCCACGAGGGGCCTGGAGAAACCAAAGCCACCTCTAGTTCAGGGGCCCTCCTGCCGCTGAACGTCCACCTGAACCTCGGGGGGGGGGCGCGGGGGGTGTTCCTGCCATCCTTCTCGCGGCCATCGTGAGCCTGGTTTTGCACCAACTTCCCCAAGTGCTGCCGCCGCCTGGTTCCCTGCATTTTAACAACCTGTGGCCTTTTCTTCCAGCGCAGTGTCTCTGAGAACTCCCTCGTGGCGATGGATTTTTCTGGGCAAACAGGAAGAGTGATCGAGAACCCGGCCGAAGCCCAGAGCGCAGCCCTGGAGGAAGGCCATGCCTGGAGGGTAAGGCCAAGGCCAGTCCCGGGGACAGGCCCCCTCGTGGGTAGTACCCCGGGCCCCACCGCTGCTCTCCCAGAAGAATGGCCCCGTGGGTGCCGTCGGGGGGCAAGGTGCCGGGGAGGGGAGGGTGGCATCGGGGTCTCAGCTCAGGGCTCCTCCACGCTCCCAGCACCCGTGGGAGGAGCCTCCCCATGGGAAGAATGTGCCCCTGGTCTCAGATTCTCTGAGATTGACTGACAGTGTACAAAACGTGAGCCCGCCGCTCTGGCTCAGAGAGTTCCCGGAACCTTCGCCTCAGAGCGTGTTGGAAAAGAGCGTCCCCACGGCCCAGGGACCCTGGAGGCCAAGTGTTTTCCGTGGAGAAGCTCACGTTTTCCTCCCAGAACTTCCCAGGACTTTCACTGTGTGCGTGTTCTGTGTGCTTCTGTCCTGGGGTCGTCCTGATGCCCCGGGATGCTTCTCTTCCCACGCCTGTGTCAGATGGCGGGCTGCTGGGGGGACTGTCCCCCCACGGCCGAGGGCCCCGCCATCCCCCCCCCCGTGCCTGCCCCCCGCGGCTGGTGGGCCGTGCCGTCTTAGCCCTGACACGGGCGTTCCTTCCGCAGAAGCGAAGCACACGGATGAACATCCTAGGCAGCCAAAGTCCCCTCCACGCTTCCACCCTAAGTACAGGTAAGAGCCGCGTGGCGGCCCGATCCTTCTCACCCTAAGAAAGTGTGCCCGTGGGAACCGGGGCCCGGCGCTGACGGCCGGTTCGCTGTGCCTTCCGGACCGCCAATGCCCCTCCCCGTCTCTTCCTCCCGCAGTGATTCATAGGACACAGCACTGGTTTCACGGCAGGATCTCCAGGGAGGAGTCCCACCGGATCATTAAGCAGCAGGGGCTGGTGGACGGGTAAGGAGGCGGCGCCCCGGAGAGCGGGCTTCGGCTGCGGTTGTGCTGGGCGCACCTTCCGTCTGGTTTCCGAGACCCTGGGTGGCGGGCAGTCGCTAGAACCTCCGTTGAAGAGAGGGGACAGTGTGGCTCAGGGTCAGCGCGGTGCGGGGCGGGCTCAGCTAGCCGGGGCCGAAGAAGGATTGCAACCCATCCGTGACCAACTTCTGCCTCTTTGTGCAAATCAGGCGGACGGACCAAGAGCACAGGCCGGTTATGTTTCATTCACAAGGTGGGGCACACGGAAGGAGAATGTTTTTATTTACATTTGATCCAGTAGCTTTTGCTGAGAACGAACAACCCTCGGCCTTCGCGGCTTCAGGCCAGAGCCGGATCATTTCTCGGAGTCGTAGCTGGTGGACTGTGTCCTCCTCCTCGGGGCCAGCTCGCCCGGGGGCGGGTCGGCCTCCCTCCAGGGTCGGGCGACTGGGCGTGTGTGCCCATGGGCTAGCCTGGGGACACGCGCTCTGTGGCCGTCACGGGTCCCAGGAATGAGAGAGATCAAACCCTGAAGCACAGGCCCTTCCAGGGCTCATATCCCATATCCCACTGGCCGACGCTTGCTCCCATGGCCGCGGGAGGGGCTGCCCACCTGTGTCCTCCCTCCCCACTCCCAGCAGGAGGCGCCCTCTGGTGTCCCCCCCACCCCTTCATGTGTTAAAAGTTTTGCTAAAGACATTTATAAATTTACCCAGGAGAGAGGAGGATAGTGAGTCACCACGTAGTCCTTGTCTGGTTTTGACAGTTTGCTCATTTTAGTTTATCTGTGTCTCTTCTGGCGTGATTGGCTCCAACTCCCTTCTCCTGGAAGATTTTATTTTTTTTAAAGATTTTATTTATTTATTTGAGAGAGAGTGCGTGCTCACAAGCAGGGAGAGCGGCAGGCAGAGAGAGAGGGGGAAGCAGACTCCCCACTGAGCAGAGAGCCCGATGTGGGGCTCGATCCCAGGACCTTGAGATCATGACCTGAGCCAAAGGTTCATGCTTCACCGATTGAGCCCCCCAGGCGCCCTGCCTCCTAGAATATTTTAAAGGAAATCGCAGACATTCTGAACTTTTACCAGTAAACACAGTCTGTCTCTAAGACAAAGATCCTTGTCTTTTGACGTAAACACAAAGTCGCTGTTTTTCGTGACGAAATAAGCACGAATTCCTTAATATCGTCTAAAATCCAATCTGGGTTCAAATTTCCATAGTTGCTACAGAAAGAAAAAAAGATCCTTTAAATTGAGTTGGTTCAAATCAGGGCCGATGAACGGCGTTTGGTTGATAGGTGCCTTGAGTCTCCTGGGGTATGAAGGTGTCCCTCTGCTCTCCTTCTCTTCCTCTTGTCCGCATGTCTGTTACGTGTCGTCGAAGGGGTGGGTGGGTCGCGGGCCGCAAAAGTGGCTGAGCGTTTGACGTGTCCCTCAAGTGAGGGCGTCCATTTGGAGAATGACTCGGTCTCACCACCTTCCCGTAGTGACAATTGAGCTGCTGTTGATTGAAGCTAGGATTACGTCCTTAGATTCTTACACACTGGACTTCCTTTGGTCAAAACCTCCTGTGTTTGATGCTCCGCGTGCCCTCTCTTTGGCCAAGGGGTCATTTTCAGGTTGGTTCCTGAGCCTTTCTGACGCACCACGAGCGGTGCCGGATTCCAGGTGTGACGAGAGAGCATTCGGCTCCCGTGAACGTTTCTCTCGGAAAACTCATTCTTTCTACTGGAAAATGGTGTCTGGACCCCACAGCCTGTGGGCCGTTTCCGGGGACAGAGCGAGGACGTAGGATTTTTTTTATCACAGTGAAAAGTAAAAATTGGAAACCCCTCCTTTAGGATTCGTATTGATACCACACAGTCGGCTGGAAGATTACAAGGTTTTTTCCTTGATTTTACTGGATTTCTCTCCTCTGACTCCGAAAACCTTACTAAGGGCAGTTCTTTGTAAATACTGATTTTCCCTCTCTCTCCTCCCATCTGGAAGATACTCATGGGGTCCTCGTCATCCCAAAGGCACGTTCTAGGCAGGTTGTGTTCGAGCGCCACGTTTAAAGCATTTCCTCTCTGGGCTTCTAACAGCAAATCACTGCCTAGTCAGTGGGGTTCATTTGTCTCCATTTGCTGTCGATTTTTCTCGGCGAATCTGATTCGGTTTTGGCTTCATGCTTCCTGTTAAATTCTGTAAAACACTCCCCCAATTGCAAATTCAGAAGGGTGAAACCAGGCGGGGTCCCTGCGGACTCTCCCCTGCCCCCCGCAAACCCCCACGGTAGGAACCCCTTTTATGGGGTCTGTTTGTCCTCTCGCTGTGACAGGTGCACCCAGGTGGTGAGGGGCTGGCCCGCCTCGTGCTCGGCGTTTCCGGGCTCACGGCAGGACATTGGGGCACTCTCCTCTCGTATCTCGGCGGATGTCCCTGCTGGTGGTCCCCAGACCCGCGTGGGCGATGGCATTCACGGCCCCCCAGGCTGCGAGGGGGCGTCCATCTTTCTCCTTTGTCGCCGGGGAGGTTGAGCCTCTTTGCAGAGATTGAGACCTCGGGTATTTCTTCTTTTTCACTGTTCTGGAAACTGTGTACCTTCTGCCCAATGTTCTTAGTCTGTGTTTTGCAGACGTTCTTTCCTACGTCGTCATGTGTTGCTTTTGACTTTGCTTATGGCTTGTGTCTGGTTCCTGTTTGGTCTGGGTTGCACAGGCTTTTTAACGTAAATTGCACGTGGTCACCTCTATCATTTGTGTCCCTTTTCCTTCTGGATTTTCAGGTCCTTGTCGTGTTTGTTTTGGCCGCTCCGGAATCATAAAGAAGTTTGTTCCTGTTCTGCTCTCTCTTTTTTTTTGTGAATATTTTATTTATTTATTTGTCAGAGAGGGAGAGATCACAAGTAGGCAGAGAGGCAGGCAGAGAGAGAGGGGGAAGCAGGGAGCCCAATGTGGGGCTCGATCCCAGGACCCTGAGATCATGACCTGAGCCGAAGGCAGCTGCTTAACCAACTGAACCCCCCAGGTGTCCCCTGTTCTGCTCTCTTGTTCCTCGTCTTCCCTTTGGTCTTTTTTCTCCGGGTTTTCTCTCATTTTTGTTTGTCCAGATCCCAGATGCATTCAGAATGTATTTATCCAGGCTGCTGTGTAAAGAACAAGTCCTATTTATTTTTCCTGGGCGGCTATCGCATTGTCCCACAATACTCATTTGAAAAGCCACCCTTGTCCCGCAACAGCCATTTTGTAAAGCATTAGAAGGGAGTCCTTCTCCCCAGCGCTCCTCTGAAGGCTTCTGTCTAAGGAGAGAGAAACCAAATAGTGACGGCACTTGCGTGTAGGGATGTGTAGGTTCCCGGGCTTTCTATACGGACCGTACCCGTCTGCAGCCCTGAGCAGCTTCAGGAGGGACCCCAAGGTGCTCCAGTGATGTTACCACACTGGCCGTGGGGTTCGTTCCAAGGAATCCCAGGGCTTCACTTGCCAGGGGGCATCAGAGTTGCCGTAAAATTAGGTTCCGGAGGGCATGGGATTGGTTTCGTGGCCACTTGTGTCCTTCCCGGGGCCCCAGGCAGTGATGGTGGCACCCGCGTCCCCAAGGGGCCATGTGGGGACGTGTGTGATCCGAGGACACTCCCCTGTGATGCCCAGCCAGGCCCCCCACTCTGCCTTAAAGAGCTGCCCCTGTGTGGGAGCCGTGCGATCCTTCACACTCGGGCCACGAAATTGTGGGTCTGCCCCTGTTTTGTTCTGCTTTTTAAGATTTTGTTTATTTGAGGGACAGAGCACGAGTGAGGGGGTGGAGGCAGAGGCAGAGGGAGAAGCAGGCTCCCCACTGAGCAGGGAGCCCTACATGGGGCTCGATCCCAGGACCCCGGGATCATGACCTGAGCCGAAGACAGAGGCTTTAACCCACTGAGCCCCCCAGGCGCCCCATGTCAGTGCCTGTTTAAAAAAACAAAATGTGTTGGTCTTTTGACCACTTCCTGGAGGCCTTGTTGGTGAAGTCTCTGTCCTTTCAGACCCACAGACGAGGATGAGCGTCACTGGGTCCTTTCTCCCACAAACCGGCCACCCTGCCGGCGTCTGCCCCGTTAATAAGCTGGGCTTTCTCTCTGGTACATCCATCAGCCCTGACGTCAGGTCGGCCAGAACAAGAGTCAGGATAATGGGACCCATTCCAGTGTCGTCACGGTGAGGCCAGACTTCCGTTAATTCCTGGGCACTTAGGCAGGAAATGTGTTGGGAAAGCAAGGTAAATGAAATAATCAATCCCTAATCTTGACTGATCCCTGCAGAGATAATGAAGGGAGGCCAATTTAGAGAGACAGGCAACACAGACAAAATGAAAGCCTCAGGCTCAGAAGACACAGGGAGTGGGTAAGAGGGGCCCGAAGGAAGCGATGGAGACCGGACTCCACCCGGTGGGGAGGGGTCTTTGAGATCCCCGCTGCCCGCCTCCTTCGCCTCCTGCCGCCCACAGCCCACCTGACAACCTGGAGGAGACGGATTCCTCCAAGGGCAGATCTAGCCTGTGGCCTCTGCCAAGTGCTCACCGAGGGCTCCCTGCATCTCCTGTGGCATTTTGGCTCCGTGCCCCGCACTCCGCGCCCCAGCCTTGCTCACCCTGGGGTCCAGCCCCGCCCGCCCCTCTGGGGCCCCCGGTCTCCAGCTTTGTGCCCTCGGTGAGCCCCGCTCCTCCCCTGGGGGGAAGGGAACTTCTCCGTGGAGATTTGAGTTCTTTGCAGCTCTGCCCACCACCCGAATGGCAGGGGCCGATCCTGGAAGCCAGGGTTCCTCCGTGCCTAAGGCTGGCTGTGACACCCTGGGGAACTCCCTTAACTTCTCCGGGCCCTGCTGCCCTCACCCGAAATGAGAACCTGACAAAGTCATCTTGGGGACTAAAGGGGTTGACCAGCGCGCGGAGTCTCACTCGCGACCCTGAGCTGGGTTGTCTTGCGGACGCTGTCAGCCCCCCCACCACCCCCTGCCTGGGGGCACATTTGCAGGAGCTCCCCCACCTCACCCAGTTCTCACTGCTTTCCTTCCTGCGCTGGGTTCCAGATTTCTTTTTTTTCCTTTCCTTTTTTTTTTTTTTTTTAAGATTTTTATTTATGTATTTGTCAGAGAGAGAGCACAAGAGCTAGGTGGGGGGCAGAGGGGGAAGCAGGCTCCCCACTGAGCAGGGAGCCTGATGCGGGGCTCGAACCCAGGACCCTGAGATCACGACCTGAGCTGAAGGCAGAGGCTTCACCGACTGAGCCCCCCAGGTGCGTGGGTTCCAGATCTCTTGACCCGGCCGTGACGTCTGGCACGCAGTCCTCCTGGGACCTGTCCCTGCGGAGGTCGCTTGGGCCACCAGCAGGGCTCTGCAGTTTGTGGCGATCGCTGGCATCCTGGGGTCCCGTGGGTCAAGCGTACCGTGCGGCCCAAGACGGAGAAGGCCAGTCGTGGAGCTGATGAGTGGCAGGTGTGGGAATCCTGGGAACTCCTGAGCCACCCGCTTTCCAGCCCGCAGGCCCCTCAGGCAGACGGCCACTGGGCACGAGCGGTACATCCCACACATTTGCAGAGGCCCTTAACACTTTCCGGGGTCCTGCCCCAGGGGGAGGGTGCGGGGCAGGATCTGCCTGCTCCTCTGGCCTCTCTGGGGTCACATTAAGCCATCGTGCACCTGTCTGCCGTAGGAAGTGGCTGGGAGCTAACTTCAGGAGAGCAAGGGAGGGACCAGCTTTTCCTGTTGGACAGCCTGGCGTCTAGGAGGTTCCCAGGTTTCTGCTGGGATGGTGGCTTCTCTGGAATGAAATAACCCAGAAGGCACATCTTTGAGGTAGACGACGGGGCTGTACGGCTCTGCCCAGGAGATGGAGGAGACCCCCCCACCCCCTCAGGGTGCTGTGTGGTACACGCCCCACACCTACGGCCCACGCGGGGCCGGCAGTTCTTAGAGCACTGACTGCCCACCCCAGGAGTCGTGGGACTCCACTCTCCCAGACGAAATTTGGAAGAAGTGCCTCCTGGGAATGCGAGAGTGCGAAACCCAGTGCCCCTGCCCCTAGGCGCCCACAATGGATATTCCCCTTTAAAGGCACTGAGAAGTCCTGTAGTAAAATAAAACGCTGTTCTGCCTTTTTAATACAAGACTTTGCTGTCCCATTTAGCAGCTTTCCGTCGTAATAGTAGAGCCCGGAAGCAGTTGGCCGCACTGTTTGCTTTGACGAAGGCTCTTTGTCACCTGGATTCTGGCGTTGGGGCTCTTCTCCCTTCCTGGGCTACAGCTGCCTTTGCAACAAAGGCCAGGTGTGCCCGTGGAAGAGCAAAGATTTCTACTTGTTTGTGCTCTTTGGATTTTTGTGTACTTTTTAGCCTGAAATAAATGCACGTCGTGGGAAAGTTGCCGGAGTCTTACCATGAACTCCCGTGTGCGTTTTCTCAGGTGTCGGCACCGTGGCTCATTTGCTTTGTCATAGTCTCCCTCCCTCCTCTTTCCGTCTGAACCCTTTGGGAGGTAAGTCACCGATAGCTTGATGTCCCTCAGATCAGTGGAAAATTTGTAAGAACAAGTACTTCTCTTCTGTAACTGTAGTACTCCTGTAAAAATTGGGAAGTAGGGGCGCCTGGGTGGCTCAGTTGATTAAGTGTCTGCCTTTGGCTCAGGTCCTGATCCCGGGGTCCTGGGATCGAGCCCCGCATCGAGCTCCTTGCTCTCCTTCTCCCTGTGCCTGCCGCTCCCCTTGCTCGTGTTCTCTGTCTCTCTTTCTCTATTCAGTAGATAAAATTGATTAGAAAGATAAAATTGTGTTTAAAAAATTGGGAAGTAAACACCCACGTCGTTCTGATCACTAAGGCACATACTGATTCCCATTTTCACAGTGGTTCCTCTTACGTCCTTCATGGAGAAAGAAAAGTGTCTTAATTCTAAATGCCGCCGTGGGGGCACATCTCATCAGCCTTTGTCCTTTGTGGACACTTGTTAGACGAAGAGGCCGGTTCTTCCAGAGTGACCTTGGCCCGGGCGCGTCTGGGTGCTCGGGGTTCGGCCGGAGGGGACACGGCGTCCCCACTGGCTGGGCAGGGTCGGTGTCTCGATCCTGGAGGTGTTGCTTCGGAACTTGGTGGTGACAGGACTGGTCCGATGGATAGTCAAGTCAGTGTGTTTCCCTTTGTAATAAACAAGTACCAGGAGGGTGATGGTTGGAGAGTGAAAATTCTCTGTTTCTCGTCAGATTTCATCTGCCAACGTGCGCGCCCGTTGACGACCTTGTCCTGAAGGGGTGGTGACCCGCGGCGGTTGCTGGATCGTTTCAGACCCATCGTTTCTTCCCGTTTACTTAGCTTCCCTTCTGCTTGAAGGAAGAGCTCCTTCTCCTCCTCTCTTAATTGACTTGCTCATTCGTTTAGAGTATCGGATTCCTGCTTTATCCTCTGGGTTATGATCCGTCAGGTCTGCTAGTTACTACGATGCTGCGTCCTGGCTCGTGACCCTTTGAGCTTTGAACTTCATCACTCCCCGGCCCACGTCATTCCAGCCGCAGGGCTGGTACACCTGCCCGGCCGCGGCCCTCGCGTCCTTTCCGTGGAGAATGACATCCCCAAGCCCGTCCCTGGGTGTCTTGGACGGTCGTGGCTGCAAGCTCATCTTAGCCTCGGGAGCGGGGGAAGTGCGTGTGTGCGCATGTGTGTGCGTGCATGTGTGCGTGTGTGTGCATGCACGCGTGTATGCGTGTGTGTGTGCGTGCATGTGTGCGTGTGTGTGCATGTGTGTGCGTGCATGTGTGTGTGCATGCACGTGTGTATGCGTGCGTGTGTGTGCGTGTGTGCATGCACGCGTGTATGCGTGTGTGTGTGCGTGCACGCGTGTGCGCGTGTGTGCAGACGTGCAACTGCACATCCCAGGTCTGCATCTTGAAAATGTACAATCAGCTGGTTTTTTTCCATTCCCAGGCTTTTTCTCCTCCGAGACAGCCAGAGCAATCCAAAGGCTTTTGTGCTCACGCTCTGTCATCATCAGAAAATTAAAAATTTCCAGATCTTACCTGTAAGTACCCATAACTTCTCACTGAGCCTTGTTGCTTTGGAATTGGGAACACGCCTCCCAGAATTCGCCGTTAAGCCGGGGGGTGGGGGGAGGGCGGTACCGTATACAAAGTTGACGTCAGATGTTTCACATAATTAGGTGATGAAGTCTGCAGGTCATAATGTTCCTGAAGTGTCTCCTGTGGGGCCCAAACCCAGGCCGTGTTCTGCCCAAAGAGGGCGGCGAGGCCTTTTCCGCTCAGAGATACACCAAAGGAACGCTCGGGAAGGCTCACCCCTGTTTCACAGGGTCGCACCTGGGGTATCTGACCTTGCTTGAGCCCAGGACTTCAGCGTGTCGGGGAGCCCCTCCAGCTTTTCTGGAGCCTTCCCGCTGCGTCCCGATGACGCTGTCGCTGTGCCCGTGGGGCAGCGGAGGAGCGAAGGCTCTCAGCAACGTGCCCTGGGCCAGCTGCCCAGACTGCACCCAACCTTCAGCGCCAACCTGCGACGCGTCACCCGAGGGGAAGCGCCTCCTTCCCTGTTTGCTCTGTCCGCACCCCCCTCCCCCCGTGCACTCTGGACACAGACACTCGAGTCCTCTTAGCCTCAAATGGAAGAAAGCCTGCTTTATGGTGGGCGGAGTGGGCAATGTCATGCTCCCGGATAAGCCCCAGTTCTGGAAGCCTCAGCGGGGTTGGGGGAGGGGGTAGCTAGAGACTCAGAGCAACAAGCCTTGGAAACAGGGTGCCCGCCAGTGTCCCCGGCTGTGTTTTGGAGGCCAGGGCGGTTCTGAGTCATTAACCAGGAGAGGTTTCAGACCCGCTCCGCCCTTGCCCGTTCTCACCGCCCTGCCGTCCTTGAACTTGCCATTCTGCGGGTTCAGACGGGCCTTAGGAAGGTCGCTGCTTCCGGCAGGTGCCCTGGGGTCCCTCCATTTTCACAGAAGTGGCTGCCTGACATCCACCATGGCAGGACCTGGGACGGGACCTCCGCTTCCTGCCCTCACCTGCCCCTTGCCACAACCCCACGGTCGCGCCCTTTGTCCCCAGGCGCGTGGCCCCTAACCCGGCGCGTATCCTTTGTCCCTCTAGTGCGAGGACGACGGGCAGATGTTCTTCAGCCTCGACGACGGGAACACCAAATTCTCGGACCTGATCCAGCTCGTTGACTTTTACCAGCTCAACAAAGGAGTCCTGCCCTGCAAACTCAAGCACCACTGCATCCGAGTGGCCTTATGACCTCACACTGACTCCTGGCTGGAGACGGAGGAAGCCGACACTGGAACAGGGACGGGGCGGGGAGGGGGGGGTCGTGCGCCGCCAAGAGCCCTGGTCGGCGCCGCACCCCGGGGTCCGTCGGGGCGTCCCCACCAGGAGGGGCCCGCGCGGTTGGACTCCCGCAAAGATTTGCTGCTGCCCATCTGACGGGGCCGCCCCCCGCCCTCCCCCCACCGCGCGCCGGCCTGATCGGGGAGGTGGGAGAGCGTAGACGCCGACGGGAGGAAAGAAACCGGTCGGAGCGTCTTGGCCGGGCCACGTGGGAGCGAGAGCCAGAGACACATGATTGGGAATGAACTCTTGCCCTGGGATAATCTTGACAATTAAACCTGATATGTTTACTTTTTTTGTATCGATCACTTTTTGCACTCCTTTGTTTTCAATACTGCCCTCGGCCTGTCGGAGGGGGCGTGGCTCCTCCGTGCCCTCGGGACGCGGGACCCTGGGACGCGGGACCCCGGCGAGGGCAGACTCCAGAGACTGAATCCGGGCCCCCACCCACCCTGTGCAGGTGCCCGGAGGCGGATTCGGCTCCCAGGTGACAAACCACCTCCCCCCCTCCCCAGAATACTTGAAGAGCTTTTTTTCTTTTTTTAAACAAACAAACACAAAAGGTGTCATGTGTGGTAGGCGTTGGCCCCGTAGTATGGACGCGGTCGGGCACCCACACCTGTCAGTCACTCCGTGTGCACAGAAGTCCCCCACCTGTAACGCGTGTGTCCTCCACACCCCAGGAGGCCCAGGTGCTCTGGAAAGCTCGCCTCACGGCCTGGCCGAGGGGCCTTGCCGGACGTGCCGAGCGTCCCTGGGACCCCTCCCCGCCCGCCCTGCCCTGGCGCCAGGTGTCCACCGCCCCCTCTCAGCCTGTTGTAGAGTGATCGCTGCCTTACCCCCCACGGGGGCTCGGGCTCTTTCCTGGCTGTTGTCCCTCCAGGGGTTAAAGGATCAAAAAGGAAAAAGGGCGTGTTTGGCTGCCGGAGGTGGCCCGCGGTTTCCATGGTGATAAAGACGGAAACCTGGGAAGGGGCACGTGTGCAACCCAGCACGGACAGGTCCTCGCGCAGTGACCTCCGTCCTGCTGCAGAGCCCCACGAGCCGGCCAGGCAGGGGCCCCGCCAGGCAGGCTGGTGCTCAGAAATCCCTCGCGGCCGTGGTGGGCAGTGAAGGGTCTGGTCAACACAGCACTGCTTCCCCCTCGGGGGGCTGAGTCACAGCGACCGCACTGTCCACGCCCCTTGTTCCCGTAGCCGAGTCACCGGTGTGACGGGCCGCGGCTTTCCCCGCGGTCTCTGCAAAGCAGAAAGGTCTCCCCTGACGGGCCTGTGGGTCAGTCACCACACGGGACCCCTGGGACCCTCCTCGGTGGCACCGCTGCACTCTCGGGACCTCGAGGGCGTCGAAACACTGTATTTTAGTTTACGGGCCTACTCTGCTTGTTTTCCACGGAATGTCTACCTAATGCAAATGCAGAATGTTTAGTAAAACGTTTTTAGCCCGTAATGCTCCGTGGCGTTTTCTTCCTTCTTGCAGCCAGTTCTGTCTCGGGCCGTCGCGGCTGGCAGCCTCCAGGGGGCTCCTGCTCGGAGCACTTCTTCGTTCGGTTCCCCTGTTAGAGGTTTTTCTCACCACCGATTGGAAGTAGAACCAGAAAGCGATTCTGCGACTCCTCTCTCTCTCTCTGCGCGTCGACCGGTAGGATGAGACTCTCGAGCTCCTCTCCATGAGACAGCTAGCCTCCCTGGCATCTCGTATTTGTAAACATGCATTTCATTCAAAAGGAGCGGGAAAGCCCGACCCTGACTCACCATCTGTGTGTTGCTGGGTTGACGTCGTCTTCTGTGCCTTCCCGGCCGCGGTGAAACGCCAGGTGGAGGGTGGGAGCCCGGGGGCCTGGTGGCCGGGCGTGCCACCCAGAGGCAGCCAGCCCCTCGAGGACATGGGCGCCTGGCCTGGCCTGGCCAACCGGGGGCAGAAGGACGGTTGACTTTTATTTTTGTATTTAAAATGACATGAATGTAAACGGAACAGCTCAGGGTCATTTTGGAGCCTGTTGACTCTCTCTCTCTCTCTCTCTCTCTCTCCTGTGATTTTCTTTTCTAAAAGGAAAACCCCACATAACAGCCTGGACTTAGTTGGAAGTACCCAGCGCTTTGGGTTGAAATAGGTGAGCTCCGGTACCTTAGGTCTTCGAGTCCCGGACCGTTGTTTTGGTCGCTAACCCTTGGAGAAACGCGTGCCTCGGTCTAGCTGTCTTGTCCTCTCTTTTCTGCCCTGACGGTCTGACCAACTGAGGACCTGCCCCGGGTGGGACCTGCCCCAGGGGACCGTGATGTCACCGGGCGAGCTCGCGGCGCCGGCCACACGGCCGGATGCCTGGACAGTTTCAGGGAATGCTGACGGTGTCCCAAGACAAAACCTTTATTCCACGTGCTTTGCCCCTTTCTGTACATAGCTCTGCGGCTTGTGAACCTAATTGTAAACTTTCAGGTATTTTTGTACCCACGAGGGACTGATGCTCTGTTTCTTATGATTAGAAATAAACATGACTACGGTGTTCTTCGTTTCCCACTGCTCGTGCGTCTGTTTCTGTGTTTTGGAGCACTCCGGCGGGCCCGCCCCGGGAAACCTTTGGAGAGAACGTGGTTCCTTGCGCTGGTTAGACACTAGTTGGACAGGAGTGGCTCCTTGGTGGCCCCGCGTCCCTGCCAGGATGGCCTCAGCTGCCTGTTCTCCCCACATCCCCACGGCAGAGGGATTCAGAGGTAGCTCGATCCCCATGCAGGGTTCGCGAACACCTCAAGGAACTCCTGGAAGTTTGCATTTGGGAAATCCAGCAGCACATTGGGTGCTGCAATGGGACCACAGCCGTGGGGCAGATCCAGGTCTTCTAGTCAAATAGACTGGCAGGAGGATGGAGAGAACGGATGCCCCGTGTCTCGGCGTCCCCAGGACCTCCCCAGAGGGACTAACTCTCCATCCTGCCTCTGCTCACGCACGCCTTCCTGACAGCGCTCCCAAAATGACACGTGTGTTGGCGATAGGACGTGTTTCCCTTGGCATTTGTCTTACAAATTACCACGGGGTCATTCTGGGCAATTCTGGACTTTTGTTCTTTGACATAAGAGTGATAACAAATTCTCTCCGAAAATACAAACGCGTTGAGGCGCCTGGGGGGCTCAGTGGGTTAAAGCCTCTGCCTTCGGCTCAGGTCATGATCTCAGGGTCCTGGGATCAAGCCCTGCATTGGGCTCTCTGCTCAGTTGGGAGCCTGCTTCCCCCTCTTTCTGCCTGCCTCTCTGCCTGCTTGTGATCTCTCTCTCTGTCAAATAAATAAAATCTTAAAAAAAGAAAATACAAATGCTGTTGTAACCACACACACAAACACACGCACATGCCGAGATGTCCACCACGAGAGCTGGGGCAGAGGTGCTCGGGGAGTCCGGCCGGGAGACTCCTGTGTGAAGGATGAACGTGAAGGGCGCCCCAGGCTGGCGGACAGCATGGCCTTCTCTGGGTGTGCGCTGGCCGATTCCATGCCGCCAAGCACCCACACCTGTTTAAATTTAAATTTTCACAAAGTCCAATGAAACACTCAGTGCCGGTTGCACCAGCCACACTTTCAAGTCCTCAACAGCCACAAGGGGCTGGCTGGTGGCCGGAAAGTTCTGTGGGACAGTGCTGGTCCCGGGGACTGAGCCAACACCTGTGGGTGATGAGATCCAGGAGGGCCCATCTCTTGTGTCCGGTTGATGCTTTGAGTCAGCGAAGCTCAGCCTCAGACCCAAGACTAAGGGTACCCAACCCCGAAGTCACACCTGTGCCTCCCCACACACACTAGCTCCCCCTTTGGCACCAGAGAAGGACTGTCCACGGCCTTCGTTTTGCTTTGGCCCACCCGGCTTCCCAGTCGTAATGGGATGACGGTGGTTTCACATTGCACACGTGTATTGTGTCCAAAACAACTGTGTCTGCATGACCCAACCTCCACACACCCCCTCACACGGAGGACGCTTCCCAGTCTCATAGCCCCCTGCTCTGTGAGCGGATTTCCTGGCCTGCGCCGGAGGTGGGAAGGATCCATTGTCTGTGGCCCAGATTAGTCCCATTAGGGATGATCTCTCCAGCAGAGGGTAGCTTTCGGGTCGGTGTTTGCACACAAGGATCCTGAGCATAAACAGATCCCACATGGGTCCTCCTCTGAGGACGCGGCCTCTTTCACTGCGAGAGTAAGAACGGACTGTGTGTTGCTTCTTGGTTTTGTGCGAGTCATCACACGGGAAACTGGGATCGTTCCCGATGCCTTTCTAGAATTCCCACCCCATCCTGACAGAATGCTGCTCGTGAGCTAAGGCAGGCGCCCTGAGGAAAACACCGTAGGGCTGCTCCCAGACCCCCGGTTCCACAAAGACGCACTTCTTGGCCTCTTTGTTAATTAGAGGGAGGGGACCTGCTTTATTTTTTTCCTTGGTGCAAAAAGCGAAGTGGCCTGAATATTCTTACTGCACTGTTTTTATTTTGCATACGATCCGACTGAGCTCCATCTCTGAGCGGGCTGAGATTTTTTCCTGGGGTGATTTGGACACAGGTGACCTTCTTCAGTGTCGTCGGAGTCCTGCTGCAGGTCTAGGCTCCACGACCTTCTCTCCCAAATAGGCCCCTTCGGGATGACCCAGTGTGGAGGCATTCCTGGTCTCACTCTCAGGACGTCGGGTTCAGTGAGGACAGAAGGCCCTGTGGGACCAGGCCCCATGAGACTCGGGGTGGCTCCCACCGGGAAGGGGAATTCTAGAGGCTGTCATGAAAACAGGCCTGTGCCCTCTGCTGCATTTTGGGGGGAACCATGCAACACCCCTGGGAAGGGACGCTAGGGAATCCAACCCGCCCATTCATCAGACTCACCTTGGCAACTCTGAGGCTTCACATCTCCAGGCCCCTCTGAAGCTTCTGGAATTAAAGTCTTGGACGTGGCAATGAAATGCTTGCTCCCAGGCCACTAAAGGTAGGCAAGATCCTCTCCTGCTCACTGTGGCCCCCGCGATTTATCGGGCATGCATCTGCTGTATTTTCATCCTTCCCGGACCCATCGGGGACTTGCTGAGCTTCTGCGTGGAGTTATTGGTGGGCTTTGGGGAACTTATTAGAAGTCCTTGCAGCTGCCCCTGTGAGCAAGCCTGGGAACGCAGGGCCGGCACTACCGGAAAGGCCAGCCTCCAGCCCGTGCTGCCACTGATGGGCCCTGTTCGGCCCCACGGTGTGGTGCTAGCGGCGTGAGGCACCCGCACTAACGTCACCCCCTCCTGGGCACACCAGGCTGCTCGCTGTCCCCGCTGGATGGGGCTGGCTCAGGCGTGCACAGCTGGGTCCTGTGAGCCAGGCCTGGGCCCCACCTCCTGGGTCTCTAACGGAGCTCTGTCCACTCTGCAGGGTTGTCATCTGCATTCCCCGCCCCCCACAGAGCCCAGCAGGGGGCTCAGTTGGCAAAGACAGAGCTTCCCGCCAAGGCTGTGGGTGGCCCCCTACCCCTTGCAAACCTGAGCACCCCCAGGGCATTCCCCCCACCCCCCGCCGACCCCCGTCCTGCCCTCTAGCCTCTGCCATCCCTCTCCTCTGGAAGACGGACCACCCACACCGACTATCTCCATGTCCCGGGGGAGACTCCAGTTCCAACAGAAATTGCCACCTGTAACGCAGAAACTTGACCACCCTCGGTTTGCAAGTAGAGGCGGGGGTCCCCGTGGGGGCCACTGAAGAGCACTGGGCCTCCGGTCCCCGGGCAGGGGTCCAGCGCTGCCCTCAGGACCCGAGCCGGAAATAATATTGGAAATGGAAGCAAGAAACTCATGGAGGAAGAACCACAAAGAGCTGGGGAACTTGTGACTCTCATTTTTTTTAAATTCAATAACAAAGAAACCTAGGCGTGGCTGGTGGTCCGTTGGAGTTGCCTTCTCGAGCTTTTTTGCCCATGGTTTCGTCCTCAGTTTTAGATTTCACAAATCTTGACCAATTTTTTTTTTTGCTGAGAAGAAAGGATCCATAGTGGCTTTGAGGCTTGGATGACAACCTACGGTAAGAAACGCATTTCTCCTGTGACGCCGTGTGTGTCATACGCATGCGTGATGGAAACAAGAGCTTCAGAAAATAGTATTTCCCTTACCGGGTGCGACGCCCCTCTTTCCTCTTTGATTCTACTTCAGGTTTTAAAATACTGGTCACGACCCCTTCAGAACCAACTTCATGATCCGACAGAGCTTTGAGAGACTGAGTAGCAGAAGCCCAAAGTTGGAAGATTCACAGCTCACAACTCCAAGCCCTACTCTAAAGCTACCGCGAACCCAGACTGCATGTTTTTTAAAGATTTTATTTGTTTATTAGAGAACGAGTGGGGGCAAGGGCAGAGGGAGAAGCGGACGCCCCGCTGAGCAAGGAGCCTGATACAGGCTCAATCCCAGGACCCTGAGATCGTGACCTAAGCCAAAAGCAGACGCTTAACGGACTGAGCCCCCCGGGTGCCCCAAGACTGTGAATTAATGCGGTCCCTGGGTGACTCAGCCAGTTAAGTGTCTAACTTTTTTTTTTTTAATAAAGATTTTATTTGACAGAGAGAACAAGAGAGCACAAGCAGGGGAACAGTAGAGGGAGAAGCAGATTCCCCGCCAAGCAGGGAGCCCGATGCGGAGATCCATCCCAGAACCCCAGGATCATGACCTGAGTCGAAGGAAGATGCCTAACCATGTGAGCCACCCAGGAGCCCCAAGTGTCTGACTCTTGATTTCAGCTCAGGTCATAATCTCAGGGTCCTGAGATCGAGGCCTGAGTCCGGCTCAACGCTCAGCAGGGAGTCTGCTTGAGATTCTGTCTCTCCCCCATGCACTCTCGCTCTCTCTCGCTCTCTCTCCCCCACCCAAAAAAAGACTGAATTATTGGTGAAAGAACAGATCCATGGAACACAACGAGAGCCAGCAGTAGACCCCGTTCAGTCTAATCAGCTGATGGTTGACAAAGGAGCAAAGGCAACACAGAGGAACAAAGACGGTCTCTTCCGCTGTTCTTGGTGGAACCGCCAAGGTCCTCATGCAGAACAGCGAATCTAGATAGAGACCTCACGCCTCTCACGAACACTCACTCCAAGTGGACCACAGACCTGAGTGTAAAATGCAGAACTATAAAACCCCTGGAAGCTAAAAGAGGAGAAAATCTAGATGAATATAGCGCTTGGTGATGACTTCCAAGCCGCAACAGCAAAGGCACAATCCATTCCATCAAAGTAACAAGGATAACCGGACTCCACCGAAATTAAAAAAAAAAAAAAAAAAACTTCAGCTCGAAAACGCAGGATCTTCTCACCCTGCCCTAAGCTATGTGGCTTTTCCAGAAAAATCCAACATTGGTCCTGACGCTGTGACTCCTCCTATTAAGGGGTCGCCTGGGACCCAGGCCACCATAACCCTAAATGGAAGGGTCAAATATTAGGGATGAGAAATGGCATCATCCCCGGAGATTGTCCACCGGGGCCCTGTGTGGGCCTGAGTGGGCCCTACGTGGGCTCTGTCTCACCAGGAGGCGGCCCGGGCCACGTGGTCCCCCCCAGGCTTGGAGTTCCACGGCCGTGCCTCCAACCACTCATGCGGGAGAGGCAGGGCGTCGCAGGAACATCGTAGAGTTGTCCAGATGGACGTCCATGCCTGGTTCCATCTGGAAGGAGGAGCTAGGAAACCACCTCGTGGGCATCATGGCTGCTGTAGAGAAATGTAGATGAATTTAACTGAGTCCTAGAAGGTTCTTGTTGAGGTGGAATCGGTCCCTGGCATCGGCTGGGCGATCTCAGAGGCCGGGGTCCCCGCCATATGCAGCTCTTGACGACAATGACAATGGTGACAGGGTTGCGTCAGCCACCAGGCCAGACCCTCCAGATGCAGGGAGGCGCATGCTTTGGCTGGTTAGTTTATGCCCCCTCACCAGGCAACCCTTCCTTGGACAGATCCCTTTCTTGGGATGTGTGTTTTGTTTTAACAAGTCAGGGAAACGTTTTGTGTTTCTGCTCCACAATCTCACAGCACGCACGTTCCGTGAACCTTCATGGACGCAGAATGGTTTAGAAGGTGGGGCCGGTGTAGACTCTCCTCAGGAGCTCTTACCGGGGCCTCAGCTGGGACTACACAAAGGGTCGAGTCTTGACAAAGCAGAGATATGGAAGTCCATACACTTGACCCCAGACCAGAGGCTGTGGCTTTGAAACTCCGCAGAGAACTGCACAGTGTAGATGGAACTCGCAACTCGCCTGGAGGGGGCTTACGGGATGCACCCAGATCCCCGCTCCACTAGTGCGGTCTGGGTGTCTACACAGCTCATAACACCCAAAGGGGTTCAACTCCAAGCTGCATCAGGTTGACAATGTCTTTTCTTGGAAAGCTTGAGTTCACAGAGAGTGGAAAGTACCTGACATTAACATCCTTGTATCAACAGGTCTCCAAAGCTGACATGTAAACAGGGTACTTTGCCGGGGCAGATTAATGCTGTCCATTATTTGTCACTTCTTGAGCATACAGTGGCCAGCTCCCATGACTCGGCCATGGGCTGTCCCTGGTCACGAGAGCTGGCTCTGCCTATGTTCATTCAGGGGAGCGAACACCCCCGCCAGGGGAACATCCTGTCCCAGCTCTCAGCGTCCTAAAGCCATGCTCCTCCAGGTACCCACAGTGTGGACTGACATAAAAATTGAGCCATAAAAAGCCATAAAAATTGGCTTCCTCCCATCTCTTACTTCCCCATCTCTCCTTGGGTTTTCTGTGGTCACAAAAAAAATAAACTACTTCTGCCTGCATCTTTGTCTTAGGATTAGCTCTGGAAGGACCCCAGACAAAGACGGGGATGGGACTGGAGTTACGCACCAACATTCTGGATGGGAAGACTTCCTTTAACATGATGTGTTAATGTTCTTCCAGCCCAAATCTCACTGCAATTTTTCAAGGTACCAACAAATGATTTGAATGTTCCTCTTGAGATAGAAATATGTGAAAGTAGCAAGGGTTTTTTTTTTTTTTTAAAGAAAACTTGTATGGGAATTCCAAGTACCCTAGTTCGTTATAAAGTGATAATATTTACATAGGGAACACTGGCAGAGAACCGGATGGACGACTCAGTAGGAGAACCACAAGCTCAAGAACCACTCATAACTTCATTTCCTATCCAGACCCCTCTTTTGTGAGCCACAGATTCCTATATGGAAAAAGTCCAATGGACAATCTGCACTGAATGATACGTGTGTGTGATACCTACAATTTAATTCCCCAGATCTTAGTCTCCTTCATCTGAGCTCTTCTTCTCATTCAGCAACATGAGAAGAGGACTTTTGTTCCAAAATAATATTGGGAGAATTGGTTTACCAGTTGGGAGAGGGATACGTTAGAACCCTACTCTCTGCCTGCCTCCAATGTAAATTCCAGGGGGGTGAAGATCTAAGAGTAAAAAATCTAAATGTGTAAAAATACTACAGAGAAATAGGGGTCCGTGTGTCTACAGTCCTGAGTAGATGAGACACCAAACCTGACAGTGAAGAGCCCAGAAGAGTCAAATCACCAGATTTGAACACCACCGGGGTGAAGACTCCAAACATCCAGAAACAGAAATCACAGTCAAGCTGGGGGCAGGATATTGGTTGTAATGAAGCGTGATTATGTAGTGTTGTCAAGTGGGGGAAAGCAGATGGCCAATAGGATAGACGGTTTTCTTGCCAGACGGTTAACTAATTTGCAGGCCCGGGAAAGCTCCTGAAGGTCAATGTTGACAGCAGCACTCTCCCCCCGGGTAGAATTAGGGAGGAACGTTTTAACCGTTGCTCTTGAGAAACTTTATCGTGTCTCCTCGAGGAACATATGTCAGTTTGGGGAGCACTCTTAGATGGGGTCTTTCCCGAGAGCTCATGGGCCTTGTGCGTTCAGAGACAGACGTGTGTGCGCTTGCGTGCGCGTGCGTGCAGGGAGATCGGTAGAACGTCCTCAGAACACAGAATGTCCTGCTGACTGTTTCAACTAAAACATACATCTGAAGAAAGGTATTGATCAAAGGAAGGGACGGTGTCCCATGAAAGGAACAACATGCAAGAAGGAGCCATGAGACTGAAGGAAAAGGCCAACCAGTCCAGTCTGGCAAGGGATGGTCTAAGAAGGAGACTTCCAGACAGAAGCATGTCTTGGGCAGCCGGCTGCAAGCTGAATGGATCTCCGCAGCGCACCTCCTGTAAGACCAGCATTTATAGCCCTAGCGGCTGGGCTTCTCCATCAATCCATGATGGACACATCAACCCGAGGGGAGATGTTGGAGGATCGGTGTGAGTGCTGGTCCTATCTCCAGAGCTGATCACAGATGTTATGTCCCAAGGGTGTTCTTAGGTGTGATCACTTCTGTGGTTAAACAAAAAGGAAGAAAAGAGTGGGGTCTATGGCCAAGAACACTTCAGGTGACAGACCGATCACCATGACCTTTCTGTCCAAGATGGTATCAGGCCAGCTGGCCGAGTCACCAGCAGGGAGCTACAAAATAAACACTCCAGGGGTGTGCGTTGGCTGGCACACACTTGCAGGGAAGGGGGGTACCCAGACATCATCCAACCAAAATCCTGAGCTGACATCCTCGCAACAAGAATTTTCCATAAGTCACTGAAATTCCTCTCCACCTTTGTTTACTGGCGGGGAAATTGTTGGTCAAAATGATATCACCAGGTCTCTCTTTTTTTGTAACTTGTACACTCGTGCCCTCCGTTCTCTCGCACACTCTCTCTGGGTGATTTTTGTCTTACTGCTTCACACACCGTCGAAAATCTTGGCACTCAGAACTTCATTTCCTATCCAGACCCCTCTTTTGTGAGCCACAGATTCCTATATGGAAAAAGTCCAATGGACATCTGCACTGAATGATACGTGTGCGTGATACCTACAATTTAATTCCCCAGCTCTTAGTCTCCTTCATCTGAGCTCTTCTTCTCAATCCATGATGGACACATCCCCCCAGTGGCCTCATGTCTCTTAAGCCATCACGATTCCCTACTCATCCTTTTCCCACAACCTCCCAACACCCACACACACGCGTGTACACACGTGCGCCCACACACACAACTTCCTTCCCTCCCCCAGCCCATCCCAAACCCCCACCACGTTCCTTGGATTTCTGCAAATCAGGAGAGCAGAGACAAGTTGACCCTTGTCACCCGCTGACCCATTTTCCAAGGGCCAGAGTGATCGTAATGAAGGCATACGGAAGCTCAGGTCAGGCTTCCTGAAAACATTTCAGTGCCTTCCCCTGCAGTTGGAGGACATACAAATTAGGAACCGTGGCTCATTTGTATAGTCCTTGTGGGGGGTAGACTTCTTTCAGGGTTTGCATTGGTCTTTCTAGCCTCACTGCTTCCACAGATGCTGTTCCCCACAGGGTGCCCTTCCCTCACCCCTCCTCTATGAAGACAGTTACTTCTTTGGGGTCAGCTGATGCCGGGCGGCACATGGGGCGTTCGTAGGTGTCCCGGTAGGGCTGACTTGCTCTTCCTTCCCCTTTTCTTCCTCCAGGTTTGCACTCTCTTCACGGTTACTCTGCTTCCATCCAGGGTCCCCACCCCACCCCCTGCCCATCCCGGGGCCCCGGGGGCAGAACACGGAGAGCTCTTCCCTCCTCCAGCCTGTGACAAGTGCCTGAGGCCACGGCCATTCTGTCCTCTCAGTCTGTACCTAGTCCTTCCATGAATGGCCTGAACACGGCCTCACGCCCCCTCTGCCCTTTGTACCCATCAAGATGAGCTCAGGACAACTGCAGGTGCACCAAAGAGGCCAGCCCCCACGCTCCCTGCAAAACCTCTCTGCCCGCTCTCGGCGACCCCTCTCAGCTGTGCTCTGTGTCCCGATAAAATTCTCTCAGTTGTGTGGTTTTGTTTTTTTTTTTTCTGCAGATGTGTCAAAATCTCGTCCACAGTATTGTTCCCTCAAACAGCATTTCAGCGGGTGGGGAAGGAAGAGCTAGAGCGCGCAGACTCGGTTCGGGAGCCGCGGGGAAGGCTTCCCATGGTGCGAGGTGGGAATTTATGGGATGACCTAATGAGGCTGAAAAATTGAAACTGGGGCTGTTTTGGGGGGAAATGTGGGAATCTGGTGACTGGCCAGCGGTACGAAGGATCCATGCGGCCAGGACTGCAGATGAAACGAACTGGCTTTAAGACTGAGCTTTCCTGTAGGTTTCTCCAGATTCCCTTGACCTTTATCACTAGCAGAAATTAATGTTTAACCAGCCCAGGAGGCTGGGAAAGCAAGGACAGGGAGCCATCTGGATCTCAAGCTGCAAAGAGTGACCTGTCTGGACAGTGCCTGGCCACGTTTTCCTCAACCCCCCAGAGCCAGAGAATCTCCTGACGGAGAGTAGACTGAAGGAAGTAGGATTCCCAGCAAGTAAGTCCCGGGCTTCATACTTAATCAGATGGTTATTGTTGGAAACCGCAACCTTGACTCTCGGTCCTGGGGTACTGAACGTTTGCTTAGTGTTAACTCACCTGAGGACAGGACGTCAAGTGCTGTAAGGTCTAGCACTGACCGTAGGTGCTCACATGCACACAGTCCGGCATGCGGCTCGTGTGTGGACTGGGGAGGATTTCCTGCCTGTCACTCGAGAGCAAAGACGGGACAGACATGGGCACGTCCTGTCCTTACCACTCGTGTCCACTGTGGTCATGGGTCTTTTGTTCCCCTGGGTCTCTGTTTCTTCCTCTCCACAATGGGGACTTTTCTAGCACTCACCTTGTCAGCTGATTGTGAGGATTCAATCTCATAATGTCCGGAAAATATCCGGCACTTGGAAGATGATAGAGAAATGGTGACTCTTCCCTCACCTGTAAGATCGAGAGCATCAAAGGTAAATTCAATGGCTGCCTGTACAGCGTGATTCATGGAGAACTGAAGGGGTTTCCCTGCTAACTTGCCCTGCTGATTATAGTCCCATCAGAAGGTACCATTTTTGAGACGATCACTGCTTCTCCATCAGGTTGGAGTTAAAACAATGCTTCTGAGTATTTAGTGTGTGCCAGGATTCACCTTCTTCATCTTTGACATATCCTCATTGGACACAGGAGAAACCGAGTCAGGAGAGGTGAAGAGGATAGTCGTGCGAGACCTTCCCTCTTGTGACCACGAAATTGGCACCTGGATGTCATGTGGTATAGGCTGGCCCCTGCCATCCTGAGCTTCTGGGAAAGCATTGCATGTTTAAGGCCCTTACGATGTCCCAGGCGCAAGAGTAATCATATGAGCCCCTTGGAGAGCAGGGAGTGGGGTCTGGAGGGATAGGACCAGAGATGCGGGACTGTTGGCCAGGGCAATGGGAAGAGTGGAGGTGACGAATGTCAAGGCACAGCCAGAAAGCGGCAAGTGCAAGATTGGACACAGGATCGAAGGCTCTGGGCTCCCCAGCTGGCCTGGGGGCAGTGCAGGCCTTATCTAGACACGTTTTCCCATGCACAGCCTTGGGGGCCTGGTGCTCCCAGGTCTGAGGGTCCCTTACCAGAGCATGCTGAACCCCTGACGCCAGTCTGCCCTGCTCTCAGTCAGCCTAGCGTTCCAGCAGGTTGGGTGCAGGAGGTGACAAGTGGCACTCTTATCGCTGGGGTACGTCACTCCAGGGGTCAGCCTTGCCCTTCCTCTTGGGGCTGCACAGAAGTGTGGGATAGAGAGGCACCCTCGAACTCTCACAGAGAGCACTGATGACATTTTGAAACCAGGAACGTGTTGGTGCTGCTCAGAATTTAAATCATGATTTCCAGACTTTTAAAAATCACTAGGGAACATGGGAAGAAACACGGCCGTTGGCACGGGCTGCCATCCCGTCCCTGGCGGGAGAGAGGCTCAAGGATGCCGGTCGTAGCTGAGACTGAGGAAGAACAGCAGTGTGTTCCCATTTAACAAGGTCATTAACAAGTGATCTATTCAAGGAGTTCATGGCTACGTAACATGATAAAAGGTTCAGTCCATCAAGAAGATGATACAGCTCGAGACAAGTATAAACCCAGTGGATGAATATAAATAGATCTTAAATATATTAAGCAAATCTTGGCATAACTGTGGGGAGAGATCGGCAAACTCACCCTCATAATGGAAATTTTCAACACATCATTAGTGATGCTAGTAAACTGGGTGATTGCTCCAGGGAACAAAAATGTTAGATTTGGAAAATTTCAAAAAGTAACCGTCTTGGTGTAAGGGGCATAAATAGGACCCCTCCCCAAATAGCTAGAAAACACGCTTTCTTCTCAAGTGCATGTGAAATGGGACAAAAATTGAGGACGTAACTGGCCATCGCCTAGATCTCAAGACCCATCGGAGAATCGCTATCCGTGAGTTCTCTCACTCAATTCTACTCACTTCAATTCCATTCCATTCAGTTTAGTTCAAATTGTTTTAAAAAGCAAAAATTGCTCCATCTCTCTGGCATTTTTTTTGAAGAGCTATACCACCTAACTGACACATCAAGGAAAAAACAGAATGGAAACGAAATAATACTCAGAAATAAATGTTTGTTTTAAGCTTGAGGTACGTACTGGAAATGGAACACAGAAGAAAGCAGGTAGTTTTAAACGCTAACATTAGAAATTGAACAAGGATAGACATGGAGACAAGCACGCAACTAAAGGTGCTACAAAAATGACAGAATGAAGATCATTGAACGCAGGCCATGATAAAGATTAAGAGGAAAAATTAATGAAAAAGAAAATAAACGTAGGTGAGGACAGATCAACAAAGCCACAAGTTTTTCTTTTTTAAAACTAATAAAATAGAAATAGTCCTGGGGCATCCAGTGGATCTCTTGGTTGAGCATCTGACTCTTGATCTCAGCTCAGGTCTTGATCTCAATACGAGAAGAGAGGAAAATAAATAATATCACAAGAAAAGGGGATATTGTTATAGGGGCACCTGGGTGATTCAGTCGATTAGGTGTCCAAACTCTGGGTTTCGGCTCAGGTCATGATCTCAGGGTCGTGAGACTGAGCCCCACATCAGTCTCCACGCTCAGTGGGGTGTCTGCTTGGGATTCTCTCTCCCTCTGCCCCTCCCCCTGCTCATGTACTCTCTCTCCCTCTCTAAAATAAAATTTAAAAATAAGTCTTAAAACAAAAAGAAAAGGGGACATCATTATAGATTCAACCAAGCAAAGTGATAATGAGTATATTATTAAAACAGACAAACCTTTGTTGTTAAATGCAAAAATTTTAAATTACATTACATTTACATTCAGAATAACACCGGGGAGAAATAGGAATCCTCCTGAATGGTCCTGGATTAAAAATAAATTGATTTATGAAAAATATTTCCTCAAACACGGGAGGAGGGGCAAGTGATTTCTATGTATGATTTGTCACACTCTGTTAGTGATTGGGCAATTCCAAATTTCAAAATTATACAAACTGCTTCAGGAAATTAAAAAAGGGTTTATCCTCAGTCTCTGAGATCACAGAATTGACTCTACAACTAAAGAAGATCCATATAAGCAAGAAAAATGGCAGTGGTAGGAAGTAAAAGTTCTATGCAAGTGGTTAACACGCCATAGTTTTATCCCAAGAATAGAAGGATATTTGGAAATCAGAAAATGTATTAATGACATTCATCATATTAACAGTTTAGAGAAAGAAAACTATATGATTTTCTTCTCTTTTGATGCAGAAAATACTTTGATAAAATTAAACTGCAATTTACTATAAAAGTAGGAATAGAAGAAACCTTCTAATAAAGATTTTCCAACAAAACCTTGTTCTTAATAGTGAAATGCTAGAAGCATTCTTTATAAATTCAACAAGATGAGGGGGTTCACAACGAAGGCGTCAAACAATGTCATGGAGGCCCTAGAACAGGACCAGGCATGTGTGAAATCTTTTCTTAAAAAAAAAAATGTTTATTTATTTGAAAGAGAGAGAGCTGGTGGGGCAGGGGTGAATCCCAGCAGAAGAGAATTCTCAGAAGGCAATCCCAAGCAGAATCTGTGCTGACCGTGGAGCAGACACGGGGCTTGATCTCTCGACCCTGAGATCATGACCTGAGCTAAAACCAAGGGTTGGACGCACAACCAACTAAACCACGCAGGTGCCCTAGAACAATTATTCTTATTAGTAATGTAGTGACAATTGTCAATCTTTCATGGTGAACTGCTTGAGGGAATCATTTAAGAAATCCTTCCTACTCAACGTCATAAAAATGCATTTCTATTGTCCTAAAAAGTTGGCCTTTCACAGTGAAGAATTT